>CAUYON010114337.1:0-17182 GCA_963573935.1 Arctocebus calabarensis
AATACTTACCTTACTTGAAGCTGCTTGCAGGATTTCTACTTTGATTCTGACATTGGTGAAATTAATTACAATGTGTTTAGGAAATGCTTTGTTTGGATTGAGTGATGCTGGGATTCTGAAACTAATATTTGAGTTCTTGTGTCTCTTACAATAATTGGAAAGTTCTCTATAATGTCTTGGAAAAAGAATTTGTGTGAGTGACCATCTTTTTCTCCTTCGGGAATCTCTAGTATAAACGTCTGATTTCTTGGTGTTGCAGTAAGACATGGCCCCACAGAGACAAATAGTACCCAAACAATAAGAGCAAGGGCTTTATTCACAAGCCCGGAGTTTATGGCATAGAAGAAGTCCAAATGACTCTAATCCCTGACTGGATTGGTCTTTGCCTTTATATTAATTGAAAAGTTTTACTCCACAAGTACCCTTCTCATGACTAGTTTGTATCAAGAGGGAGATTCTCTTCCAGCCCCTACAGAACTACAGATTTCCCAAAACTTGGAAATGTCCATGTTCCAGGAAATTAAGTTTACAAATTCCCAAGAGCTGAGTCACCATGGAGAGGATCCTGCAGGTGAATGCTTGGGGTCTTCTTGAGAAGACTTGTTCTCCTAAACCTCATTCTACTCAGGTATCCTCTTTGATTGGAATGACTCCATAAATCTCTCAGATAATATTTTGTTCTTGTTCTCCTTTTTCTGGCTCTTTGGATGCATGGGGTAGTTCAAAAGTTTTATCTTCATTTTCTGAGCTATTACTTCCCCAAGTTCACCTTCATTTTTAAGGATCTCTACTGTGTTTGATCTCTACTGCATTCTTCAAATGCATTTTCAATTCCTTAAACTCTGGTTTATCGTTCCTCATTATTTCCATATCCTTGGTAACTTAGTCTTTGAATGCATTGATTTCTTGAGACAAAACCAATCAACATAGCTTTTACCTCATTTGCTTGATTATTGTTTTAATACATTTATGTTCTACACTTGACAGATTTGACTTGCATCCTTGCACTATGCTCAATAGACGTGGTCTTTCTATTTACCCTCCATCTATCAAACCTCCCCCTGACATGCAATTTCTCTCCTTCATCCTTGGCAGTAGTTGTGTTCTATCTTTCATGACAAATTTTGAGTAAGAACAAAAATCACCTTGCAAAAAAGATATTTGCTACAAATTATTCACTGAAAAGCTCAATTTATAATGGCCAAGTCATGGAAGAAGCCCAAGTCCTTATCCATCCATGAATAGATTAATAAATTGTGGTATTTGTACACCATGTAATACTATGCAGCCTGAAAGAAAGATAGAGCCTTTATCTCCTTTTTGTTTCCATGGAGGGACCTAGAATATATTCTCCTGAGTAAAGAATCTCAAGAATGGAGGCAAAAATATACAATGTACTCAGTACTTCTATGAAACCTACTTATATTTACTTGTGAGTATTTTTAGCTTCCAATTTTCTTTTTTTAATTAATACTTTGCATAAATATATCTTTATTCATAACAGTGAAATTGCTTTCTCTTTTGTCTTGCAATTTTTTGAGGTGAAATTTAATTTTTTGTGTGAGTAGTAATATTAGGCTTATCTTGAATGTCTTGTTGTACTGTATCACATCATACTTTTGTTTAATTCTTAATAAACTGTTCACTTGTTTAAAGAAAAAAAAGATAGCTTCTAATTTTCATTCAATGTATGTATTACCCTTTTTTAGTTGAAATGATAGGTTGACCCGGATAACTATTGAGATATATTCTTGTAAGGACTCTTACAAAGCACTGTAATAACCTATTTAATAATTGAAGTTGAAAGGGGTTTTACAGACATGGTATGCACCCAGAAGTGGAAATAACCACCCCTCCTCCTCTGAGCTATAGCTTATGTCTGTGACTTATCTCCTATAATCACATAGAGGTCACTCTAAGAGCTATGTACAGGGATTCTGAGGACTAAGTGCGTAGACAGCATAGGCTGGAACTGCCTAGAAGTCCACCTGACATCTACAAATTCTGGGGACTGGTAGTGTTACATTGTAATCTCTGTTGGGTAAAGATACAGATACCTGGGCCCACAACCCCACTGGGGATAGGTAGAGCAGGACAATCCTTAGCTAGACCTGCTAAATTCAAGCTTCACTGTTTTGAGGCTACTACTGCTCCACCAAAGCCACACAACAGGTGCATCCCTATACAGTGGCTACATGGGGAGAAGAATCAGTGGACATAATGGCCCCTAGTTCCAGTCAACTCACTCAGGCATTGGGCACTGACCATCCAAATGAGCTCAGAGGCCTGCCCAGTGAATAGCACTGGCCCATAGTTCCTGTTAAAGTTTCTAAGGCAGTGGGTCTTGCCAGTCCAATTAAGCTCAGAGGACCCACCCAGCAGACAACACTGGCCTAGAGTTCTAGTTAAAGTCATTGCGGCAGTGGTCACTGCTCACCCAGTTGGGCTTACAGGACCACCACCCAGTAGAGACCAGTGTCCCAGAAGTCCATTGGAAATCATTCAAGCAATTAGCACTTCACTTCCAATTGAGTTCAGAGGGCTGCTGCCCAGAAAACAGTGCTGGCCAAGGTTCCACTCAAAATCACTAGGGCAGTGGGCACCACTTTGCCAATCAAGCTCAGTGAGCTTTCACCCAGTGGAGACTGCGTGTTCAGAGTTCCCATCATAGTCACTCAGGCAATGGTTAATGTTCTCTTCAATAATCTCAGCAGACAACTGCCCTGGTAGGGGAGAGCACTGGACCAGATTTCCTGACAAAGTCATACAGACACTAGGTACTGCCCTCTCTCATAATTTCAAGGTGGGTCTGGTGGGCCCAAATCATCAATCCTGAGGCAGATTTGCGTGAAAATTCCTGAGGATCTGAAATATAGTAGTTTATACTTCTCCTGACCAAAGTATAGATCGTGGTAATGGTTTCCACTGCAGTTCAGAACACCAGGGAATATGTAGGCCTCTAAGTGAATTCTCCAAACACTCTGACTTTGTGCAAATAGAATGAAGTGATGGTGAGCTGTACACTGAGTATTTCAAGAAAAGTTGATTACTTTTGAGCCAGGGAGCCGAGACTCCATGGTGTGGCATCTCTGGTAAAATAGAATAGGGACATAACAGCACTCTTCTGTAGGGTAAGGTGAGAGAAGACTTTTGTTGCCTGCTTGCTGGTGTCTGCTCACAGGAAGCCCACCACAAAGCTCCCATTTTGAGGGAGAGTTCTCCCATCTTCTTGAGTCTGTGATCCATACATAATCTCTCTGTTTTATTCCTCTTTCTTGTTCCTGCCGTTTGGCTTAGTATGGATCATGGGCTCCTCACTTTCTTCGTTCTCTGGACAGCTCCCCACTTTTGGATTCTCTCAGACCACTTCAGTCCTATATCTCTCCATCTACACAGGAGCCTCTGATGAAAGCTGCTTCTAGTTGGCCATTTTGACTCCTCCTAAAGGTTTCAAATTTCAATTAAATTCCTTTAACCTCACTTAATATCTACGTTATGAGTTTAATTTCTCTTTGGAACAATTTCCTTGTAGTTAGAGTTGACTACTGTAACTCCACTATGACTCTTCATGGGTATTGAGATGTTTAATTTCTTTTGTCACCAGGTTCTTTTCCTGCTTTCTTGTCATCTAAAACTTCCCCTTTCTTAACTCAATGCGAATAGATTTTGAGGGTGCCTGTGCTTTTCTAGAAACTTTTCTGTTATTTAGAATTAGGGGAGTTCCCTAAATCATGTTCTCTTTTCTTCATTATCAAGAGGGCAGAGGATAGGTGTGTGCATTCCAACCTTGTAGTGCAACTTTTCAAATATGTCATGTCCACTTATAATTGCCTCTGTTAAAGCCTATGATGGATTCTATTGGTCCTGGGTATTGAGATGTTTACAAGATAGCTGGAGGATATTTAATATTGGGCTAGTTGTAACCCTTTGTGCTGAGGCTGGTTTTTTGTGAGTTGCTTGGCACGGGTTCTCCCCCAGTGACATCAAAGGGAATCGAGAGATGTCTAGGCTCTAGTTATGGGTTTCTCTGTTATGGTTGCTTCTGGTCCCAGTGTCCTATTGGCTTCATGCTTTGAGGTCCCTGACAGGCCATCGGTCTTCTTTCATATTCTGCAACAGTAATGGACCCTGCAAGATGTAGGCTTGGGGCCTAAGGGAAACTGGAATCTCATTCCAACCCTGACTGAACCTCCAAAGGCACTCTGCTTGATCACATCAGTACTTGGACTGAGAAGGAACGAGAAGAAGAAGAGCCCTAGAACATATTTAGGGATCCCAGAGTGGTTGGGATAATCTTACCTGGAGAGTCAGATCAGGGTCAAGATATGGAATGTGTTTGGGAACTGTATGGTATAGTTGTATATAACCAAGAGTTGGGTTGTTCTATATTCTAGTGATGGTGTGAATGACAGGTCTTAGGGGACAATGTCCATTGTCCCAGGGAGTACTCAGTTATCTCCTTTTTCCTAAAACCACCATAACAGATGTGCAAAGCCTCCTATGTCAAAGTCTGTAGCACCTCAATCAATTCTCATGTTTAGTTTCTCTTGCACTGTAGAGTGGATTCGTAGTCTTCTGGTTACTTGGTATGGCTAACGGGGGGTCTTAGCATAGTAAAGATGATGGAAAGCTTGGTGAAACAAATCTGACTTTTATGCTGATCTAGTGTCATGCAACCAAAACATCACAATGGCTTTAGATGTTGCTTGATTTTTGTAGTGTCTACAACCTATTACAATGACTTTGCAAAGCTTATAGGCAGGACCCTAGTCTAGCCAAGTAGATGTTGGCGGTAGTGTGAGGAGGCTTCTTAAAACATGGTTACAGTGCTTGTAGGATGAGTGTTGTGCCCCAATGCTCTATTCCCCGTTTATCATCAAAAGTTTATTGACTTGTCTCCTTTTTGTTTTTTTTCTCTGCTGAGTGGCCTGCATTGGTCCTCTGATTTCATAATGTTTCTTCCGAGAAAGGCAATTTTATCACAGGCTTCTATGTCCACTATTCTCGTTCCTTCAGAGTAGAATGTCAGAAGACTGATTCTATTCTGCCTATTTTATGATATACTATCAGTGTGATGTAGTTCTCCTTGTAGATAAACTCCACCTTCTTTGTTAACTATATGCTTAGGTATTTTATTTGCAGTTATACTGAATGGTATGAAGTCTTACCTTTGAGATTGACTATTACTAAATAGTAATTTGCTCACATTGTCTGTAACCTGACACTTTTCTGTATCTAGTCATCAGTTCCAGGAGTAATCTGGTAAAGTATTTAGAACACTCTAGATATAAGATCATATCATCAGTAGACAGGGCCAATTTGTACTTTTTCCTGCTTTGAATAGTCTTATTTCTCTTGTCAGATTGTTCTGGCTAGTACTTACAATACTCTGTTGAATAAAATTTGTGATTGGGACACTCTTGTCTAGTTCCAGTTCTGAGGATAAATGTTTTCAACTATTGCTCAGCCAGCATGATGTTTGCTGTGTGTTTATAATATGCGAATTCCTATAATTTGAAATGTTTTACTTCTATGAGTAACTTTTTTTTCTATGAGTAACTTTTTGAGTGTTTAAAATAAGTTGTATTATGAAAGAGTGACAGTGTCCTTTTCAGTGATATTGCATTAACTTGTATCAATTATCCTAAGTGAAGTATTGAATATCTCAAGAAGTTAAAAAATGAACACTGTGTTTTACTAATTAACCTTTAATAGATATGTATAAATGTTAACAAAGCAATATAAACTGCATAAACATCAAAGAAGGGGGAAGGGTATTATGGTGAGAGTGTGTTAAAAGTTCATTTATTGGGTACAATTGAATACACACATTTTTGGAGATGGACATACCCCAAACCTTGCCTTAAGCATTATAAAAGTTATCCATGTAACAAAAAATCTTCTACTCCATTAAGATTTTGAGATAAAAACAAAAAAATCTTCTAAAAATTGAAAAAGAAGCAATCTTATCAAAAGATGAGCTCTACTTGGCAGCTTCCTGAGTACATGTTGAACAAAATAATGGTCATATGAAAAGAATAATGGTCAAAAGTGGTAACAAGACCCACTCTGAAAATTTTAGAATTTTCACAGATCATTCTGGACAAATGTCTGATTTTAAGTGCAGTAATAACTAAAAAATCATTATACTAATTGTAGAGAGATATAACAAATTTATTTATTATATGAGATGAAATACTGTGGATTTTTAAGTTATGGTGAAAAGAAGGCACAAATCCTCTATTTGCCTCATAGATCTGTCATCACAAATTCAAAGTCTCACTCAAATCTCAATTGTGGGTGCATACTTGCCCACATTCTATGAAAAAAGAAAGTTTAGAAAATAGAGTGAATGCTGAAATTAATACCATGAAATATTGGTCATAGAAACATTTTAACAGGTTTAATTTAAACTACGCTAAATATTTATAAACATAAGTGGTAGTCACTATTCTAAGTCAGTGCTGTGTATCCAAGACAGATATGAAGAAGAATGAGGTAGACATAAAATCCTTTCAAAATGTATATTATCTGCATGGAAGTAGGCAAAGTTGACAAGGGAGAAAAGATCTGTTATACTCAGGAAAAAAATAGGATAAAAATTACAACTTGGGAATAGGAATGATTAAAAATATTTGTCTAAATATAGATCCAAATTGACTGGTGGGACAGAATGAAACAACCCAATAAATGGAAACAGATGCCAGATTTTGATGAGACTATTTCAGCCATACTGAAGATCTGAATTCAGAATCAGTAAAACATAGAATGCCAACTGTTGTGTGAAATTTCTTTTTTTTTTAACACGGAATTCTATTTTTATTTTATTTTATTTTATTTTATTTTATTTTATTTTATTTTATTTTATTTTATTTTATATTTTTTGAGACAGAGCCTCAAGCTGTCACCCTGGGTAGAGTGTTGTGGCATTACAGCTCACAGCAACCTCCAATTCCTGGGCTCAAGCGAGTCCTCTACCTCCACCTCCCAAGTAGCTGAGACTACAGGCGCCAGCCACAGCACCCGGCTATTTTTGTTTGGGTTGCAGCCGTCATTGTTGTTTGGCAGACCCAGGCTGGATACGAACCCGCCAGCTCAGGTGTACGTGACTGGCGCCTTAGCCCGCTGAGCCACAGGCGCCAAGCCTGTTGCGTGAAATTTCTATCTGCTGGTTGGTGTCTCAGAGTATAGGACTTGCATTGGAATTAAATGGAGTAAAGGAGTCTACTAACTAATTATGGAAACTAGCAAAAAACTTATTTTTTCCCAGCTTATATACCTGGTTTTGCACTCAGACATTGTTAGTTAATAATCAAAAATGTACATTGCAAACCTTGATTATTTTTTTTCTAATGCACTTGCAAGTCTGTTGATTAACAACTATATTTTCTACTTTGTTTTATACTTTGCTTAAAATAACTCTCAAGGTGAAACATGCCATCAGTCATCAGCCATCTTGCCCACACACTGATAATGTTGCAGACCACAAAGGGGGTGAGAAAGGCTGAAGGAATGCCTGCTCTTTGAGACTGCCACCTATCTGGAGGCTGTAACTTAATCTTAGAAAAACACAAGCTGGAAATTCCTAAACTATGCTTAAGGTTTGTGTGCAAACTCCAAGCCTCCAAGCAATCTAAGATCATGGGAGTTTTAATTCCAACATTCTCTAGCCATATTTGTAGTTCTTCTTTGGTCACTCTTAGGTTGTATAAATTAAGATATGTACATGCTGGCTCTCAGAATGGCTGAGGCACAGAAATATAGGGTTTTTTTGCCTGTATTTACTCCCTACATTTTTTTAAATGGTGGGCATTTGTATCACTCATCATCAGAGCAAGCATGGTTGCATGTCTTTCATTTTCCTTCTTTGCTTGGTTAACTTTCTTGCAAACAATGTATAAAATCACACGCAAAATCAATAATACTGTAAATGAACCACCGAGCTTCTAATAAGCCCATTAATCTTAGGTAATGAATTTAATTGTTCAATACTATCAGCAATACCTTGTAGTACTTGGTCACCATCAATCTTTTCCAGCTTCTGTTGGAAATTGGAATATACTTCACGCTGTAAACTGTTTCTTTAAACTGATCAACTCATCACTTAACATAACAACAGCTTGTTTTAAATCCAAAATTTCATGATAATGTTCAGTGTCAGTGTGTTTTTGGGCAGTCCATAACTGTTCAGAGTTATTATGCCAATTGGCCACAAAATATTGGGGTTTGACATTTTGGGTAAGGGCCACAGCAGCTATTGCAGCAGTTGCAGTTACCATGATGCTCCCCAGGATAACAATAATCAACAGTCTAACAAACCGTTTGGTTCTCTTCAAAATTCCATCTGCCAGTAGTTGTAAAATTGAGAACACTAGTGATTCTTGCCAAAATCGGTTGAGGTTAACCAGAAGCCACACTCCTGTGCGTGCTCTTAACAGGTACAGTTATACCTTGGAAGGGTTAAAACTTGCAGAATTGTTAATGCAAGTAAACATTTGACAGGTTGAACAAAACAATTCACAGGTTATTTTGTTCCATATTATATTGTCTTTTAGTCAGACAAAAGGTGATTGTAGGCAGGCTTGAATACATTTAATATCTTTCACCTTAAACTTCATTTTATATACAAGTTCATTTTTATATAAACCTCCAGTTCATGCCTTTAAAGGCTGTAGAGCCACAGCTACTTTCCACATATGTACTTGTTTAGGATGAGCTGCTATATCAGGAGATAAGGGTGAAAACCCACCAGTGTTCCTGTGTACAGGTTATCTATTTGCTATACTAGTTTTACATTTATTGATTGACATGTCAAGTGTGACTGGAACATCAAATTAAGATGGCATATAAGGTAGTGGTGTCCAATCAATTACTTCACCACCAGTAGTATTAATAAGATAATAGGTAGACTCTCCTTTACACTCAGTCCAACGGATCCAATCATGGACTTCTTTAAAAGAATTCATGAATCACCTAGATAAATCAGGATGAAATAAAACTTTGTTAACACAATATTTGTGAAGAGAATAAGTACTCAACATGAAAATCTCAACCAAAATATCAGTATTTTTTTGTTGGCTTTGATGCAAACTGACACAAGGCTGCATGGCCATATTATGACAAAGCAGCTGATTTCCAAGACAAATTGGAGGGCCAGTTGCTCCTCTGATATAGTTAAATATAGTGGTGCCTTCTTCTTCAGGTTTAAATGGCCCTCTAGTGTCATAAGAACATGGAAGTGAAGCTGAGTCATTAACATACACAGGGACCATGGGTTCCAACCAACTCAGCCCAATACTCATGTTTTTGGCATTCATCTGGAATAGAGAGCAAAGTAATAATTGCCAGAAACAAATTAACAGTATTCATTTCTTGTTTTGTATACTGTACCAAACCTTGAGCTTCAGGGCACAGCTTCTTCACTTGTCCCCAAGTCAATGATGGGGCTTTCTTTGTTCAAGGCAGAAGTCTGCGTCTTTCTCTCTGTATTAGGGTTAGGTTGATCTTTTTTAAGTTGGTTACCAGAGCCTCTAGGATCATATTCTTCTTCCCTGTGGTGGGTACACATCTCCTCTAGCTGTATCTACATTTTAAGCTCTTATATGGGCTTGGCGCCTGTGGCTCAATGGGCTAAGGCGCCACCCACGTACACCTGAGCTGGCGGGTTTGAATCCAGCCTGGGCCCAACAAATAACAATGACGGCTGCAACCAAAAAATAGCTGGGCGTTGTGGCGGGAGCCTGTAGTCCCAGCTACCTGGGAGGCTGAGGCAGGAGACTCGCTTGAGCCCAGGAATTGGAGGTTGCTGTGAGCTGTGATGCCACAGCACTCTATCAGGGTGACAGCTTGAGGCTCTGTCTCAAAAAAAATAAATAAATAAATTAAGTTCTTACCTGGAATCCAAAGTGTAGTATTGCCTGTAGAAATATAAGCATATCCTCATCCCTAACATATAGCTTCAGCCAGTACCCAAGTATTTGTTAATGTGTCTCTATAATACCCTGGTTGATTTAATGTAGAAAAAGTAACAGTAATCCAGCTTTTCATCCTGCTTATTCATGTTTAAAAAATTTAAAGTAAGAAGAGCTGAAGATATTCTATTTCAAGAACAAATATTATACTGTATGCCTCCTTTTGTTAAAAAATAAGACATAAAAATGTTCAAAAAATATGCAGAGATTTAGCGCTCCTGATTCAGATGGCCAGTGCAAGCAGGTCCAGCTGTGCAAGGGTGGTGATCCTAAATTAGAGCAGACGCCTTGGCGCTTACTGTGAGCAGCTATCATCATAGTTAATGCAAGACCCAGTGCCACTCTCTGACGCTAACCAGCACAGCGTGTGGAAACAAGGACAGACGTTCACCACTAAACCAAGCCATCTGACCAGGAACCACTAAAAAGTGGGGACCCTGCATGGCCAGCTGCTAGAGGGCTGGAATCTCAAATGTACATTTATCTCTTATTTGCTCAACAACTGTTTTGATGCATCTGGAAATTTGATTTTCTATTTCATTGATGGTCTTATTTTTAGTGTTTAAAATTGGAACATCTTCCCTTATGAAACTTTAAATTATTAACATCCAGGTCCACCCACACAAAGCTTTCTCGTCTAACATTTGTCTGGAATCATGCCACAGCTAGTCTGAGCCACATATACCATTGTTTTCCATACAGCTTTCTGTTGTATCCTGTTTTAAAATCTACATATCAACTTTTCCAAATAAAAATATTATAAGAATAAATTTCATATCACCAAAACCCAAAGAAAACCTAAAATAAAAATAGGCAGAGATTTTTTAAGTTGTAACTTTCCCTAAAGGAGGGAAGCAGAGTTGAGAGATGAGATAAACAATTGCTCATCTTCTCTGCTGAGGCAGCTTAGACCACAAAATAACTATTTTCAGTATAAGATCTCATCCCAAAGAAGTTGTGGGGGTGTCCCTCGACTTTCCCTCCCCTAAGAGAGTTGCTTGCTTACTCTGTGATCTCTACTGGAGGGAGATGAACTGAGGCTCTCCTTCATCACCTCACTGGCGAGATTAGATGGATGTTAGGACTCCTTCTCAAGGGAGCCCTTGCTGAGAGTCTATGAATTACCTTCTTGGGCAGCAAATTTGGAAAAATATGTTCCTTGCCACCTTGATCCTTCAGTCTACCCAAACCCCTGGCCTGTTAGTGTAGAAGTCCAACTTCTCCAGAATTCAGATTGTCTATATTTCTTGGTTCGAACTGGGCGTTGCGTAGATAGTCACTATACAGCTGTGCTGTACCTATGAATCCAGTAACTGTACAGGAAGACATAGATGGAAAGTGACTGTCATGGCCCCTCCAAAAAGAGTATCTCAGCAGTAGACAGAAGCTTGGGTTCCTGCACTGAAGGTGGAGGCTCGAAAACTGCTGAGGTGCACGAACCTAAGAGGAGGCACCTTCCATCGACTTCAGCATTAGCAGAGTGATCCTGCTGGGGTCTAACTATGGAGAGTCATCCTCCCAACTCTGTGGCCTTCCAGAGGGAACAAGACCTCACCCAATAGAAATTCCAGAACTGCAGAACAGTGGCAACAAAGGGGCGGGGGGTTAGGAAGAATTTATTTTTGCTCAGTTGGAACTTTTTTCACTGCAATTGAGCACCTGAATTAGGAAGATCTCAGCTTCCTGTGCTGGATCATTGTAGACTGTGGTAAAAATGAGGAGGAAACAATGACTTCAGTCTGACTCTAGCAGGCACATAACTCTGTAACATCTGCTTATTGGACAAAACAGGGCCACAGAGACTGAGTTAACAGAGACTGCCTTAGAGAATACAGGAGATGAGGGAGACCAGAGTCCAGTGGTGAAGTACGACCAAGGTGCGGTAAGCGGCATCAAACTCCTGGCTATCAACCTCCTACTGATGGGAATTTCTGACTCCTCAGAGCACCTCAGGCTGAACTCCCAATAAAACCCTAACAACTAGTTGCTCGAGTCCCCTTCAACTTTTCAGCTGAAGAGAGGGGCCTGTCTGAGACAATTGGTCTGGAACCCTTGAAATGGACAAAGATCCTCCAATGTGGGAACCGGGTTTTCCTGTAGTGGGAAGGTTTGATTGTCCTCTTCCAGATAATACTGGTGAGGGAAGGTAAGGTCTAGTTACTTATATTTCACCGAAGCTGAGACTGCAACCCAGAGTTAGTGATTCACTAGGATTTAATTGCAATCTACTGAATACAAGACACAGCCACCATGACACCAAGGAGGCCTCTAGAGTAACAGACTGTAGTACTGTACAGGTACTTTGCAAAATTGTAGAGGAAAAGTGGCAATCACCAGTCCCAGTTCCTAGGTGAAGGGCTGGTCAACCACAACCATAGAAGTTTCCAGTCCAATTTCACCTGACCTACTCATCTATCTAAATGCTGATAAACAATCATGGGGCAGAATCAGTGGAAAAACTCTGGCAACATGAATGAACATAACAGTTCAACTCCCCAAGGAATGACAAACCAGCAAATCCAGAGAATCACATCCAAAACATATAGCTGAGATGACTGAAATTGAATTTAGAATTTGGATTGCAAGCAAGATCAATGAAGTGGAAGTGAAGATAGAGGTAGAAATTTTAATATTAATTCAGAAGCTGTCTCAAGAATTCATCCAATTCAAAGACAAAATGACCAAAGATTTTGACACATTGATACAAGAAATTGCAGAATGGAGCAAGCAGAGGGAAGGATTTCTGACATTAAAGACAAAGCTTTCCAACACTAACAAATGCTCAAACGGGTAGAGAAATGGAAGGAAAATCTGTATCATTTGCTCAGAGAGCTCTGGAATAACTCAAAGAAAACCAATATTTGTCTAATAGAGAAACCTGAAAATGACAAACTGACTGCAAAAGACACAGAGTCCCTTCTTCTTGAGTTTGTGATAGAGAATTTTCCATACATGCCAAGAAATTATGAAATTCAGATAGTAGATACTTCAGAACCCTAGCACGACTCATCCTGAAAAAGACATCCCCCAGGCACATCATGGTTAACTTCACTAAAGTTATTTTGAAGAAGACAATTCTGAAAGCAGGCAGAAGCAAGAAAATCATAATTTACAAGGGGAAGAATATTAGAATAACTGCAGAACTCTCTGCTCATACCTTTCAAGCTAGAAAAGAGTGGTCATCAACTTTTAAACTCCTAAACAAAATAGCTTGCAACCCAGGATAATATATCCAGGCAAACTGAGTTTCATTTATGACGGACAAATTAAATTCTTTAATGACATCCACATGTTGAAGAAATTTGAAATAGTTAAACTAGCTCTCCTGGATATTCTCAGACCTATCCTCTATAAGGATACTCACACAGATAAGTAAACTCACATAGAAACTTTTGATCAAATTCCAACCTCCACAATGTTGAAAAAATCAGAAAACCCCACTGGACTTTCAAAAGGCTAATCATTATTTTTAATTAATGTGAATGGTTTAAATTGTCCTCTAAAGAGGCACAGGTGGGCTGACTGGATACAAAAACGAAGACCAGATATCTGTTGCATACAAGAATCTCATCATACCTTAAAAGATAAATATAGATTCAAGGTGAAGGGATGTTCATATATATTTCAGGCAAATGGAAAGCAGAAAAAAGCAGGTGTTGCAATCTTATTCACAGATACAATAGGCTTTAAACCCACAAATGTAAATAAAGGTAAGGATGGACATTTTTTATTTGTTCAACTTAATACTCAAAATGATGAAATTCCAATTATTAAAATTCATGCACCCGACAAGAATGCACCTCAATGTATAAGAGAACTTCTTACAAACATGAGCAACTTGATGTCCTCTTACTCAATAGTAGTCTGAGATTTTAACACTACTTTAGCAGTGTTAGACAGATCCTCCAAAAAAGGAGCTAAGCAAAGAAATTTTAGATGTAAACTTAACCATCCAAAATTTGGATTTAACAGACATCTACAGAACATTTCATTCCCAACAAAACTGAATACGTATTCTTCTCATCAGCCCCCAGATCATACTCCAAAATCGATCACATCTTAGGTCACAAGTCCAACCTCAGCAAATTTAAAAAGAAATAGAAATTATTCCATACATCTCAGACCATCATGAAATAAAAGTTGAACTCAATAACAACAAGAATATGCATACTCAAACAAAAACACGGATGCTAAACAACCTCATGCTGAAAGACACATGGGTCATTGATGAGATTAAGCAGGAAATTTCCAAATTTTTGGGACAAAATGACAATGAAGACACAAATTATCTGAACCTCTGGGATACTTCAAGGCTGTCTTTAGAGTTAAATTAATAGCAATACATGCCTTCCTCAAGAGAACACAAAGAGAAAAGTCAACAACTAAATGGGACATCTTCAACAACTAAAAAAGGAAGAACATTCTAATCCCAAACCCAGCAGAAGTAAGAAATAACCAAAATTAGAGCAAAATTAAGTGAAATTGAAAATAAAAGAATTAAAAAGAAAATAAAGAAACAAAAGAAAATAAAAGATCAATGAATCAGAAAGTTAGTTTTTTGATAAGGTCAATAAAATAGATAAACCTTTGGCTAATCTAACCAGAAAAAAAAAGAGTAAAATCTCTAATCTCATCAATCAAGAAGAGTAAAGATAAAATAAAAAGACTCTGCAGAAATAAAAAAAATCCTTAACAAATATTAGAAGAAAATTTACTCTCAGAAATATGAAAATCTGAAGGAAATTAACCAATACTTGGAAGCATGCCACCTTCCAAGACTTAGCCAGTGTGAAATGTGAAAGTTAAACCTGCCGATATGAAGTTCTGAATAGCATCAACTATACAAAATGTCCCTAAAAAGAAAAGCTCAGGACCCGATGTCTTCACATCGGAATTCTACCAAACCTTTAAAGAAGAACTAGTACCTATATTACTCAACATTTTCCAAAATATAGAAAAAGAAAGAATGCTACCCCACACATATTGAGCAAACATCACCTTGAACCAAAACCAGGAAAAGACACAACCAGAAAAGAAAAGTATAGACCAATATCACTAATGAATATTGATGTAAAAATGTTCAATAAGATCCTAGCAAACAGAATCCAGCAACTCATCAAACAAATTATACACCAAAACCAAGTGGGTTTTACCCCAAAATGTCAAGACCGGTTCAATATATGTAAATCTATAAATGTTATCCATCACATAAACAAATTAGAAAATAAAGGCCATATGAATCTCTAAATTAATACAGAAAACGCTTCTGATAATATCCAACATCTCTTCATGATCAGAATACTTTAGAAAATTGTTATTGAAGAGACATTTCTTAAACTGATAGAGGCCATCTACGGCAAACCCACAGCCAATATCGTAGTGAATGGAGTTAAATTGAAACCATTCCCACTTAGATCAGGAACCAGGCATGGTTGCCCATTGTCTCCATTGCTTTTAAACATTGTAAAGGAAGTTTCAGCCATTGCAATTAGGGAAGAAAGGGCTACCAAGGGTCCACATAGGGTCAGACAAGAATAAACTTTCACTTTTTGCAGACGACATAACTATATATCTGGAAAACACCAAGGATTCTACCATAAAACTTTTAGACATGATCAAGGAATGTAGCAGTGTCTTATGCTACAAAGTCAACACTCCTAAATCTGTAACCTTTATATACACCTACAACAACCAATCCAAAAAAACAAAGACTCTATTCCTTTCACAGTACTGCCAAACAAGATGAAATATTTGGAAGTCTACCTAACAATGGACGTGAAGGAACTCTATAAAGAGAACTATGAGACTCGAAGAAAAGAAATCACTAATCATGTCAACAAATGAAAAAACATACCATGTTCCTGGTTGGCAAGAATCAACATTGTTAAAATGTCGACACTACCCAAAGCAATATACAATTTTAATGAAATTCCTATTAAAGCTCCATTGTCATATTTTGAAGATCTTGAAAAAATAATACATACTTTTATATAGAATCAGAAAAAATCTTGAATAGCCAAGACATTACTGAGAAATAAAAACAAAACTAGAGAAATCATGCTAAGAGACCTAAGACTGCTGTATAAATCAATAGTGATCAAAACAGCGTGGTACTTGCACAAAAACAGAGAGGTAGATGTTTGAAACAGAATAGAGATCCAAGAGCAGAACCCAGCTACTTACTGCTATTTGAACTTGAGAAGACAATTAAAAACATCAGTGGGAAAAGACTCCTTATTTAACAAATGGTGCTGGGAGAACTGGCTGGCAATCTGAAAAAGAACCCATATCTTTCAACCCTAATGAAGATAGACTCACACTGGATTAAAAATTTAAATTTAAGACATGAAACTATGAAATAACTAGAAGAAAGTGCATGGAAAACTCTTGAAATAATGGGTTTGGGTGAATACTTTATGAGGAGGATGCCCCAGGCAATTGACACAGAATCAAAAATACACTCTTGGACCTGATAAAACTAAAAAGCTTCTACACAGCCAAGAACACAGTAAGTATAGCAATAAGAATGGGAGACAATATTTGCAAGTTATGCTTCCGACAAAGGTTTAATAACCAGAATCCACAGAGAACTCAAACACATTAGCAAGAAAAGAACAACTGATCCCATCTCAGGATGAGCAAAATGTTTCAAGAGAAACTTCTCTAAAGAAGACAGGCTCAATGGGGGGTAGAACAAGATGGCAGACAAGTAACAGTTTCCTTGCAGCTGAGCATGGTGAGACTGGTGAGAGAGGATTTCAGGCATCTCTACCAGGCAGGATCTGCCCAGAAACTTCCCTTTGGGGACACAGGGAGACAGCATGAGGCTTCTGGACACCCTGAGGAAGGCTAAAGCAGCAGAGATTGGGCAAGTGGTTGCGTCTGCTCATTCGGTCTGATCCTGTCAGCAGCTGTGGGTGGGGCAGCAGTGGGACTGCAGGCTGGAAGGGTCTTGCCTGTGAGCCGTTTGGGTCTCTTTTGGACTTGGCACTCAGTTGAACTGCCTTGGGAGAACTTTGGCAAGAGTGCAGGGGGTTTTGAGTGTTGTCTGGGGCCCCAGACTGGGCCATCAAGCCAGACTGAGCTGCCAGTGTTTGATGGTGGGCTGCGTGGAGCCATTGTGGGAAAACTGCCCTAGCAAGCTTCACCGTCAGGGTTGCAGAACAGGCATTGGGCAGGAGCGAGTAATCTAGTGACTGAGCAGCCTAAAG
>CAUYON010114339.1:0-34008 GCA_963573935.1 Arctocebus calabarensis
TTGGCTTCATTATCCTAATAGGCCAGGAGGAAAGATTTATGTAAGAGGATGGTCGTACACCTGTCCAGTCATTTTAGCTCGAAGGGCTTCCAGCAAGAGGTATATTCTAAAGATCTTAGAGAAGGGGCTCTAGTAGCTAGGCGGTTACAAGATCTTTTTGTTAGTAAGATTTTGCATGGTGGCGTCCATAGCTCAGTGGGTCGGGTATCGGCCATATACACCCAGTCTGGGCCAGCTAAACAATAATAACTGCAACAAAAATATAGCCCGGCTTTGTGGCGGGCGCCTGTAGTGCCAGCTATTTGGGAGGCTGAGGCAAGAGAATCGCTTAAGCCCAAGAGTTTGACTCACACAGTGAGACTCTGTCTCAAAAAAAAAAAAAAAAAAAGATTTTGCGGCATTTCCTCAGAAAGGCTAGAGTCTAATTACAAAGAAATAATACAAACTCTTTTACCTCAACAATATTTATTATTGTTTCATCCTCTGTGTGTGGTACATAGGATAGCCAATACTGCTGTTTGTCAGAGATGAGGAAACTAAGGCAAGGTAAGAATAAGCCATTTTAGTTAAAAAGAAAATGGCGAAATTATCTGGAACACAGGCGGTCCAACTTTTAAAAACTTTATACTTTCTTTTTTTTTTTTTTTGGACACAGAGCCTCAAGCTGTCACCCTGGATAGAGTGCTGTTGGGAGGCAGAGACAAGCTCACAGCAACCTCCAATTCCTAGGCTCAAGTGAGTCTCCTGCCTCTGCCGCCCAAGTAGCTGAGACTACAGGCGCCCACCACAATGCCCGGCCATTTCTTGGTTGCAGCCGTCATCGTTGTTTGGGGGGCCCGGGCTGGATTCGAACCTGCCAGCTCAGGTGTACATGGCTGGCGCCTTAGCCCGCTGAGCCACAGGCGCCGAGCCAAAACTTTATACTTTCAACACTTGCCTATACCTGCATGGGCCCTCTGAACAGCTAGCAGATTCTTCAGCCCAGCAAGCATCCAGGATTTAAAATGCCACCAAGGCTTGGGATATAGGGCATGGAGAGGTGGTTTTGTAGCTTTCAACTAGACTGTCTCCCTGACATAGAACTGTTGCTCGAGGAATACAAGGTGGTATCTATCATTTTACAGAAGTTTATATCTTAAAAAGAGAAGCTTCCAATAATGCTGATAATCGAATCCCTAGCCAATATTCCTGTCCATACAATGTGTAAGGGTGTGGGTGGTGATGTCAGTCTTCAGAATTAGAAATACAGCTGCTGGCAAAACCCTGTGCCCCAGGGGAGGGGACACTGGCATAGAGTGAGCATCTTTTGCTGCAAAGGCCAGGTTTTCCTCTGCCTACACTGTCTCAGTCCCCATAACCCTGAAACCAGCTGAGCACTGAGATGCTGAGAGAAAGGATACGAGCCTCCTTTGTGTTTGGTAACAGGAAAGACAGGCTTTCCTGTTCATTTCACTGCAGCAGCTTGTTTAGACAGAGATAAATCATCCCTTGGGTATGTGAAACAGGTTATTCAATCTGAGCATTAACTTCCAATATTAACCAGGATCAACATATCCATGACCACACACTCCAGTGACACTGAAAACAACAAAAAATTCACTCTGGATTATGGTGCCACAGAAATAAAGGGACACTCTTGTCTTTTTAATTTGGCAGGAAGATAACAGTAATTCTAAACAATAAAGTTTGTAAATACAGAGAAAGATACTTATTCTCCCAAGAAACGAAGACATCCAAATGGCAGCTTATATTTCAGGTAATGGCAACAGTTTGAACCAGCATAGTACGTTGTACACAGTAATTTGAGATTAAAGAACGGAAGCTTCTTAATAGCTCATTAGATTGATCTAATATAAAAATGCACAGATGCATGGCATTAGAACCCCCAAAGTATCTCAGCACTTATTTTTTTTTTGAGACAGAGCCTCAAGCTGTCACCCTGGATAGAGTGCTGTGGCATTACAGCTCACAGCAACCTGCAATTCTTGGGCTCAAGTGAGTCTCTTGTGTCTGCCTCCCAAGTCACTGGGACTACAGGCTCCTGCCACAATGCCCGGACATTTTTTGTTTGCAGCCATTATTGTTTGGTGGGCCAGGGCTGGATTCGAACCCGCCAGCTCAGGTGTATGTGGCTGGCGCCTTAGCCCATTGAGCCACAGGCACCAAGCCAAGAGTCTCAGCACTTTAATGTGCTCACAGCCAAGAGGACAACTGAACTCCACCTATTTGTAAATAAAGACAAAACAAGAATTGGGCTTTAAATTACCTGTTTTCCCTGTACAAAGTGATAGGGGTGGTAGTGCAAAGCACTTAATACATGTATACATTTCTTTGTAACTACACCTACTGTGAATGGGAAAGAGGCCCCGCCTACCATTTTTGAAATTTTTAATTTTTTTTTTTGAGACCGGGTCTCACTCTATAGTTCTGGGTAGCATGCTGTGGCATCAGCCTACTCACAGCAACCTCAAACTGTTGGGCTCAGGTGATCCTCTTGCCTCAGCTTCCCAAACAGCTGGAAGTACAGGAGTCCGCACTACACCTGGATAATTTTTTCACGTTTTAGTAAATAAAGATGGGGTCTCATTCTTGCTCAGGCTGGTCTCGAACTCCTGAGTTCAAGGGATGCTCCCTGCTCAGCCTCCGAGAGTGCTAGGATTAAAGGTGTGAGTGACCATGTCTGGCCATGTTTTTCAAACTTTTAAGAGCTCAGGAATGGCCTGTGGATGCAGATTCAGGGGTCAGGGGCCTAAGCTCCTGCATTTGTACAAGTATCAAAAGTGTCACAGTAATTGCTGCTGGATCACAAACATTCTAAGCAGCACTGGCAAAACAGGTAAGTTGTCAAGGCAGGAGGAAGACTGCAGAGGGTCTGAGGCTGCTGGAGCATCACCTGCTCACTCAGGGCCCTCCCTACCCCTGGGCAGAGTTATTAAAGGCGCTAGTACTGATGGGGTTGGGGGGGGCCCTCAACCTGAAAGGCTATTATTTTATACCACTGCATAAGGAAAAAAATAACTAAATAACACATTTTAAAACCGTTAACAGCAAATTGGGAAAAATTTATCAGATTTCTAGAGGTTAATTAAGCGTTTATGTCAATGTCCAGCAAGAACTTCCTTCATAAGGAAAAGCTGCTTTGCGAAGCACTATGTGATCTTTCTACACAAGTCTTTACCTTGGGGAGGAAGAAGTTACTTTGTGCTGTTAACTTTTAGGCTACAGCTTTTGTTTCTTTGCAGCTAAATAAAAAGTAGAGATCTAAAAATGAGGATTACTGGCTCGGCGCCTGTGGCTCAGCGGGCTAGGCACCAGCCATGTATACCTGAGCTGGTGGGTTCGAATCCAGCCCGGGCCCGCCAAACAAAACAACAATGACGGCTGCAACCGGGCGTTGTGGCGGGCGCCTGTAGTCCCAGCTACTTGGGAGGCGGAGGCAAGAGACTTGCTTGAGCCCAGGAATTAGAGGTTGCTGTGAGCTGTGAATGCCACAGCACTCTATCCAGGGTGACAGCTTGAGGCTCTGTCTCAAAAAATATATATATAAATAAATAAAAATGAGGATTACCTTGGATGAGGGGCTCTTCTACAAATGGAACTTTACCCTGGAAGTGAGAACAATGTAACCCAAAAATCATACATGCATATTAATTTGAGGAAAAGAAACAAAAAAGGATTAGTTATCTATTAGCTTTAACTTCCAAGTCCTTCGCTGTGCCAACCTCAAAGCTGCTGGTCCCTCAGTTGCTGCTCCTAGGGAGGTTTTGGAGGTGCTATGTACAGCTCTCACCTTCCCCCTCAGGCTCATTAAAGACCTCCTGTCTACTCAGAAGGCATGTTACAAAAGAGAAAGGGAAACACAAATACCAAGTTAGAATTTCACCGAACAATCATAATTACTCTGATAAAAACAGCTATTCAACAGGATGCTGTCAAGGTTACTGGTCCTCAAATCGAAATATGCCTCCTCCAACCATTATATAAGTTCACATTTTCATGAAAGAAAGGGGGAAAAAACAAAATGAAAACACCTGTTATTCTAGCATTTGGAGAGGCAGAGGTGGGTCGAGTGCCTGAGCTCACAAGTTTGAGACTAGCCTGAGCCAAAGTGAGACCCTGTCTCTAAAAATAGCTGGGCGTTGTAGCGGGTGCTTGTAGTCCCAGCTACTTGGGAGGCTGAGGCAAGAAAATTGCTTAAAGCTCAAGAATTTGAGGTTGCTGTGAGCTGTGATGCCACAGCACTCTAACCAAGGGCAACACAGTTGAGACTCTGTCTCAACAACAACAAAACAAAAACACCCAACAAAGTCTAGCACAAACCTAAGGCCAGAAAGGAAATGTTAACAAGAGTGATCCCTAAGCCAGCATTTTGGCCACAAACATATACATATATATTCAACAAAAGAAAACAATTTTTTTTTTTCTGAAAAAGATAACCTCCAGCCATCAGTTCCATTTAAAAATCCTTCAATAAGGATTTTTTGCTAATAACAATAACCCTGAGTTGGATAAAAGAGCACACTCATCCAAAGTGATCTAAAACATCCCCTTAGGGAATTTTGGGACACTTTCAAAAAGAGAAGCCAGATCAGAGAAACAGCAGACTTGGAGGACAGAAAGAATGAATTTTATAAACACTTCATTGTATCTAAATGTACTTTGATCCAATTTACTCTTCTGATAAGATGGTCTGATTTTTCAAATATGCAACATGTATTTCCCAGTTTTGAATAGCAAAACCGGAGGAGGATGCTATCACACGTAATAAACATTCTCCATCTTTTCTGAAATGCATCAAACCAAAAAGCCTTTGAAGCCCCAAATGAGACATATGCCTTGTTTCCTGCAGAAGATACTCAGGTACCCTCCTTTCCAACAGTGAGAGCCAGACCACAGGGCAGGCAGTGTGTAAGGTAGGGGCCGCTCCAGCTGACACGGTGAGGAGTCTAAATCTGAAGACACTTTTCCACACTTACGGCAAGTTCTTCACTTTCATGCTTTATTGAAAGTAGAATATATGAATCAAAGACAAGTATTGGTAAGCAGGTTATGTCTCTAAAGAATTATTTTTCATTCAGAGCAGAATGTTGTCTCATCTACTGTGATACAAATCCTTACGGACCAATGCATCTGGTATGAAACTCAAGCAAGGAAATAGAACAGAATTTTATTCCCTCCCATGACTATAAATCTCATATGTAAACATGATTTACTGTTACTGCTACTAAACTTGTTCAATCTTTACTTGCCCTCTCCCTCCCTCCACCCCCTTAAATATAAAATTGGAAACATTTCCTTCAAGTCTGATGTCCTCAGTGCAATCTGCTTTATTTGACATAAGGCATTTGGGACAGTCACTTTTGAATGGATTTTTGCCTTTTGGAAGAGTCACGTAATGGTTTAATCCTTAAATCCACCTTTTCTTTAATGCCCTAACATGTCAAACTCCTCTTCCCCTCCAGTCATTCCTTAGTAGACAGCAAGTATTCACAGATTAATGTCCAAGTAGACCAGTACCTGAGAAAAGAAACACATGCGGAGGTACAGCTGTGAACTAAATGTTAAAGAGTTCATGTATTCCATTAGCCAAGAATGAATCATCAATGGGGACTATCCAATTTAATATATGAACATAGCAACCCCTTGAAGTTGAAGGATAAGAAAAAATATCAGCACACATCATGCTTTCAGCTAAATCACATTTCTGTTGAAAGCCATGTGTTTCCCATGAGTATCTTTAAACAAATTAATCAAATTTTAATGATGCTTTCATTTGATGGCCATTTTCATAAAGGAAAAAAAAATTTCTTTGACATCAGAAGTCCCTTTGTAGTGGTATCATGCAGATGACAAAACTACATTTAGAGGAAGACTTTATTTAGGCCAGTAGCTTTGCCATTCATTTGCTTTAGCAAAGAACACCTGGTGTTTGATTTGACCTCATTCCTTGGCAAAATCTTAACCTGCCATAGATCTCTGGAATCAACATGGCAACAGGTCAATCTATAAATGTCAACTGTCTGTATTTGATGGATTAATGATTACTACTGGTGTGCACAGATGTAGTGGCTCAGATGTTTCTACTTGAAATAATAATCCAACCAATGCCTTTATTTTAAATCAGGGGTGTCTAACATGTAGCTCACAGGCAGCATGCTGATTTTTCGAGGTCTGTTTTGCTTATCTGTCTGTGGTTTTGGATATTGGATATCTTGGTTTTTACTGAGTGGCCCAAGGCAACTCTTATTCTTCAAATTTGCAGCAGAGGGAAAAAAAAAAGGTTAGACAGCCTTGTTCCAAATAGATTAATTCAATCTTTTTCACTGGACTTGATATAATTTGGCAAATTCTTGTACCACTAATTCTTACCACTTACATGCAAACTGTTTTGAGCTAAGAGGGACTGAAAAGAGGGACTGGGGAAAGGTTAAATATAAAGCTTGAAATGCCACTAGCTAATTTCTCAACTTCTCAAAAATGAGAATGAGAAAGCTGAATGGACATCTGGCAAAAGGGAGTTCGAACACACAGGCCCTATCTGAGGCCTTAGTATTGAAAAAGATAATGAAGAAGCTTGAATTAAAAATGCATTTTAACTAAAATTAATTTCAGTCATGAGACTCAGATTGAATTAAATTTTAAAATAAAATTATAGCCTTTGTTGTAATAGAAAATTACAGGATGAACAAAACATGACAAAATATAACTTACCTTTAAACCCTTCTTCTGGCATACAAACTGGAAAAAAAAAAAAAAAAAAAGAATTCCAAACTGAAAAGATTGTCCTGATAGTCATAAGATCAGTTCAATGCCTAAAGACAAGAAGTTTTAAGTAATTTTTAATTACCTTAGTCACCTTGTAACGATTAGTTTTGAAGTTATGGATCTTGTTTTTTTTTTTTTTTGTAGAGACAGAGTCTTACTTTATCACCTTGGGTAGAGTGCCGTGGCGTCACACTGCTCACAGCAACCTCCAGCTCTTGGGCTTAAGCGATTCTCTTGCCTCAGCCTCCCTAGTAGCTGGGACTACAGGCGCCTGCCACAACACCCGTCTATTTTTTTTTTTGTTTTGCAGTTCGGCCGAGGCCGGGCTTGAACCCGCTACCTTCGGTATATGGGGCCGGCGCCCTACTCGCTGAGCCACAGGAGCCGCCCAGTTATGGATCTTATTAATCTGAGGAAAATCTTTTTGTTTTTATATTTTTTAGAGCCAGGTCTGCCACCCAGGCTGGAATATAGTGGCATGATTATAGCTCCCAGAAACCCCGAACTCCTGGGCTCAAATAATCCTCCCACCTCAGACTCCTGAGTAGCTGGGACTACAGGTGTATATCACCACACCCAGAAAGTTGTTTCTCTCTCTCTTTTTTTTTTTTTTTAAAGAGATGGGGTCTGAACTATGTTGTCTAAGTTGGCTTTGAAATTCTGAACCCAAATGTAATTTTTCTTTTTTTTTCTGGAGACAAAGAGTCTCACTCTATTGCCCTGGGAGGAGTGCTGTGGCATCATAGTTCACAGCAACCTCAAACTCTTAGGGTCAAGTGATCCTCTTGCCTCAGCCTCCCAAGTAGCTGATACTATAGGTTCTGCCACAATGCCTAGCTATTTTTAGAAATGGGGTCTCATGCTTGCTCAGGCTGTTTGGAACCTGAGCTCAAGCAATCCACCCACCCTGGCCTCTCAGAGTGCTAGGCGTAAGCCACTATGTCTGGCCTGTCAAATGTAAGTTCTTAAAGACACGCACAACTCTGCGAGATGGCTATCATCACATTCACTTTTCCTTGTCGGCATCCTTTCCTAAAAAGCCTGCATCCCACCAAACCAATCTAGACCACCTGTTCATACTACCTGTTGCAGAAAGTCTGCTGTGGAATTTTCTTTCACCATCTTGTAAGGTATCTTATTCCATGCTGGATCTCCTGTTTACCATCTTTCTGACTCATTATCCTCTGAATAGGATTGGCTATTTCTCCATACCTCTAAATGTCTTCAGGCTCCTCTTGTTCCAAATTTTATGCTTATTCTATCAGATCCCTGGTGCAATCATTTTTTTTTAGAGACAGTCTTCCTTTGTCACCTTCAGTAGAGTGCTGTGGTGTCACAGCTCACAGCAACCTCTAGTTCTTGGGCTTAGGTGATTCTCTTCCCTCGGCCTCCCAAGTAGCTGGGACTATAGGCACCCACCACAATGCCCAGCTATTTTTTTGTTGCAGTTTGGCAGGGGCTGGGTTAGAACCTACCACCCTTGGTATATGGGGCCAGCGCCCTACTCACGGAGCCACAGGTGCTACCTGCAATCATTTTTTATTTTCGTGAGTTCTTTTCTATTCTTTAAATGTTCCCTTTATATAGGCCCTCGATATTGTTTGCTCTTCTTTTTGTAAATAAAAAATGATTTATAGGTGATTTTAAAGCTTTGTTAAGCTTTCTATGCCATTTCTTCTGGTTTCCTTTTTTTTTCAGTTTTATGATTGACATCTCTTGGTTCTATGCTCTCATTTCTCAACTGCCTTGTGACCTCTGGCTGCCCACTTTTACCCTATTTAAATGTAAGGTACTAAAAAGATGTCTGAAAGCTCTGTTCAGTGGGCTTCACTGAAGGGTGCCTGGGAAGTGAACACGCTTAAAAAAATTAATGCATAACATCTGGACATGTTTATGGAGCACAAATGGTATTTTGATACACGCATACAATGTGTAATGATCAAATCGGGGTATTTAGGACACCCATCACCTCAAACACTTCTCATTTCTTTGTGTTGTTGCCATTTCATATCTTCTAGTTATTTTTAAATATATAGTTATGTATAGTCACCTACTATACTACTGAACATTAGAACTTATTCCTTCTACCTAACTGTATTTATATACCAAATAATATTAACCAGTCTTTGTTCATCCTCTTCTGCCCCAGCCTCTCCTAACTATCATTCTATCCTCTATTTCCATGAATTCAACTTTTATAACTTCTACATGAGCAAAAAAACACGATTATTTTGTCTTTCTGTGCCTGAATTATTTCACTTAACATAATGACCTCCAGCTCCATTTATGTTGCTGCAAATGACAGGATTTCATTTTCAATGGTAGAACAGTATTCCACTGTTTATATATAACACATTTTCTTTATTGATTTGTCTATTGACTTGATTTTGTATCTTAGTTATTATGAATAGTGCTGCAATAAACATGGGAGAACAGGTATCCCTTTGATTACTGATTTTCATTCCTTTGGATACACAGCAGTATGATTGCTGGTTTGTATAGTTATTCTATTTTTAATTTTTGTTTTTTTGTTTGAGACAGAGCCTCAAGCTGTTGCCCTGGGTAAAGTGCCATGGCATTGCAGCTCACAGCAACCTCCAACTCTGGGCGTAAGCGATTCTCCTGCCTAAGCCCCCCAACTAGCTGGGACCACAGGCGCCTGTCACAACGTCCGGCTATTTTTAGGTTGCAGCCATCATTGTTGTTTGGCGGACCCTGGTTGGATTCGAACCTGCCAGCTCAGGTGCCTTAGTTGCTTGAGCCACAGGTGTCGAGTCTCTCTTTTTAAATTTTTCGAGAAATTTTCGTACTGTTTTCCACATGGCTAGACTAATTTACAATCCCACAGATAGGATATAAGAGCTCACTTTTCAGCTTGGCACATGTAGCACAGTGGTTATGGTACTAGCCACATACATGGAGGCTGGTGCGTTCGAACCCAGCCTGGGCCAGCTAAACGACGACAACTACAACAACAGCCAGGTGTTGTGGTGGGTATCTGTAGTATCAGTTACTTGGGAGGCTGAGGCAAGAGAATCACTTGAGCCCAAGAATTGGAGGTTGCTGTGAGCTATGATACCATGCACTCTATCCACGGTGATATAGAGAGACTATGTCTCCCCCCCCCCGCCCCGAAAAAGTTCCCTTTTCACTGCATTCTAATCAACATTTGTATTTTTTTGTCTTTTTTTTTTTTTTTTGGTAGAGACAGAGTCTTCACTTTATCACCCTCAGTAGAGTGCAGTGGAGTCACAGCTCACAGCAACCTCCATCTCCTGGGCTTAGGGGATTCTCATGCCTCAGCCTCCCGAGTAGCTTGGACTATAGGCGCCTGCCACAACGCCCAGCTATTTTTTTGTCTTTTTAATAATACCTATTCTAACTGGGATAACATGATTATCTCCTTGTGGTTTCGAGTTTTATTTCCCTGATGACTGATGACACTGAGAACTTTTCACACACTTGTTGACAATTTGTATGTCTTCTTTAGAGAAATGATTCAGATCCTCTGCCTACTTTTGAGTGGAATTCTTTGTTTTTTTGTTGAGTTCCTTGCATATTCTGGATATTAGTCCCTTGTCAAATGGATAGTTTGCAAATGTTTTCTTCACTCTGCTGATTCCTTCACTATGCAGAAGATTTTTTGTTTAATATAGTCCCATTTGTTTCTGGCTTCGTAGTCTGTGCTTCTGAGGTCTTAGCCATAAAATACTTGCATAGATAAATGTCTATGCTTTCTTCTAGTATTTCTATAGCTGTGGGTCTTACACTGAAGTCTTTAATCCATGATGAGTTGATTTTTGTATACAGTGAGAGATAGGAATTCAGTTTCATTCTTCTGCAAGTGGATATCCAGTTTTTCCAGCACCATTTATTAAAGACACTACTTTTTCCTCAACTTATGTCTTGGCTGCATTTGTCAAAAATCAGTTGGCTGTAGATATGTAGTAGGTTAACTTCTCTGTTCTTTATTCTGTTCCATTGATCTATGTGTCTCTTCTTATACCAACATCATGCTGTTTTAGTTAATATAGCTTGGAAGTATATTTTGAAGTCAAGTGGTGTGATGCTTCCAGTTTTGTTCATTTTGCTCAGGACTGCTTTGGCTATTTGGGGTCCACTGTGGTCTATACAAATTCTGGGGTTGTTTCTGTGAAAAATGTCATTGGTATTTTAATAGGGATGGGATCGAATTCATAGACTGCTTTGGGAGGCTTGGTGTGGTGGCTCACACCTGTAATCCCAGCACTCTGGGAAGCTGAGGCTGGTGAATCGCCTGAGCTCAGGAGTTTGAGACCAGCCTGAGCAAAAGTGAGAACCTGTCTCTACTAAAATAGAGAAACTAGCTGAGTATTGTGTGTGTGTGTGGGGGGGGGTAGGCCTGTAGTCCCAGCTACATGGAAGGCTGAGGCAAGGGGATTGCCTGAGCCCAAGAGTTTGAGGTTGGCTGTGAGCTAGGATGCCACAGCACTCTACCCTGGGCAACTGAATAAGACTCTGTCTCAAAAAAAAAAAGAAGATAATTTTGGGCAGTACAGCCATTTTAACAATATTAATTCTTCCAATCCACGAGCATGGATTCATTTGTGTCTTCTTTGATTTCTTTCATCAGTGCTGTGTCATTTTCCTTGCAGAACTCTTTTAGCTCCTTGTTTACGTTTTTTCCTAGGCGCTTTCACAGCTATTGTAAATGGTGTTTTTTGAATTCTTTTTTATTTATGTTTTTATTTTTTTAAGACAGAGTCTTATTATATCGCCCTCAGTAGATTGCCTTGGTGTCATAGCTCACCGCAAAATGCTACTGATATTTGTATGTTGATTTCTATATCTTGCAACTTTACTGAATTTATTAGTTCTTACAGTATTTTAGTGGAGTCTTTAGGTTTTTTGATACATAAGATCATGTCATCTACAAAGAAGAATAATTTGACTGACTTCCTCTTTTCTAAGTTGGATACCTTTTATTTTTTTCTCTTGTCTGATGGCTCTTGCAAGGACTTCTAGCATTATGCTGAATAAGAGTGGTGAGCTGGGTCCTGTGAAGCATGCCTATAGTCTCAGCTACTCAAGAGGCTAAGGAAGGAGGATTGCTTGAGTCCAGGAGTTCATAGCCAGATTTGACAACATAGCTAGATCCCAGCTCTCAAAAAAAAAAAAAAAAGCAAGAAGTAAAAGTGTAAATTATTGAATTGTTCTAGTTCTTAGATAAAAAGCTTACGGCTTTACCCCCATTCTGTATATTAGCTGTGGGTCTGTTATACATGGACTTTATTATAAAGAACATTCTTTCTTTCTTTCTTTTTTTGTAGAGACAGTCTTACTTTATCGCCCTCGGTAGAGTGTGTGACGTCACACAGCTCACAGCAACCTCCAACTCCTGGGCTTAGGCAATTCTCTTGCCTCAGCCTCCCGAATAGCTGGGACTACAGGTGACTGCCACGATGCCCGGCTATTTTTTGTTTTTTTTGCAGTTCGGACAGGCCGAGTTTGAACCCACCACCCTCGGTATACAGGGCTGGCGCCCTACTCACTGAGCCACAGGGACCACCCCAAGAACATTCTTTCTATGCTTAATTTGAGAGTTTTCTTTTTAATCATGGGGATGTTGAATTTCATCAAATGCTTTTTCTGAGTCTACTGAGCTGATCATATGGTTTTTGCTCTTCATTTTGTTGATATGATACAAGTATATTACATTTATTGATTTGCATATGTGAAACCATCCCCGTAACCCTGGGATAAATCCCACTTGGACAAGAAGAGCCAGATGGTTATTTTATTCAGGTTCCCTGAAGAGGAATCTCCTTCTTCCCCTGTGTGGTATATGAGTGATGCTTCCAGTCTCTGAGCAGAGGAGCAGGGGGACAGTCTCCTATTTGGTATGGAATAGCCCTCATTTCCACCTTCCTAATTTCTTCCTAGTGCTGAAACTTGTAACTCTGGTTGCCCATCTGAGGTCCAGGTGGAGAAGGGCCAGTGATATGGATGTGAAGGATAAGGAGCTACCTAAATGCTTCTTAAAACAGTTTTCCGACCAAGTATCTTTTTAGGCTCAAACCTCACTCCCACTGTCAGAGGTACGTGGGCCTCCAATGACAGTCTGACTCAACTTTGCTTCTTGTTGACCTCCTCCATTAGCAGGTTAACAATTTCCTCAGGTTAGCTAAATATTTACTGTTCTCTCTGCTTTCCATTTTCCCAAGTTTTGTAGACACTTCTCTCTCTCACAACATGTGGAAGCTTCTTATAAGGTAAAAGTAAAAGCATTGTACACAAGAGCTTCAATATCTGAAATCCCACCTCCTTCTGACAGTTTTTTTTTTTCCTTCTGACAGTTTAATCAATAGATTCGTAAAACAAATTCCTCTTTACCTTGCATGACATCATCCATTGCAGCATAATCTGCAATCGGTTCATCGGCCTAGAAAACAAATGGAGACAATTCAAAAGACAATTCCCCAGGTGGGAATGGGAGTCTGAAGTTTGGCCCATAATTCGAGTATACAGTGTAGGGGATAGGGGAGGGCAGCACTGTTTTCCCACTCCTAAACATACATTCATTCATTCATTTATTGAGACAAAATCCTGCCCTGTCACAAGATCATAGCTTACTGAAGCCTCTAACTCCTGGGTTCATATGCTCCTCCCTCCTCAGGCTCTGGAGTAGTTGGGACTACAGGTGTACACCACCACACTGGGTTAATTTTTAAAAAGTTTTATTTTTTTAAATAGAGAAAGGGACTCACTATGTTGCTCAGGCTGGTCTAGAACTCCTAGCATCAAGTGATCATCTTGTTTTGGCCTCCCAAAGTTCTGGGATTATAGGCATGACCCATGGAGCCTGGCCAAATGCACCTTTAGATATAGAAATGTTTAGATACTCCTGAGGTTACGAAACACTAATTTATCATTGTGGGTTAGGAACCAGTGATGGCAGTCAGAATTAGGTAGAAATAAAAAATTAGATTTTAAGCTTGATGTGGAGGCAGAAGCCTGTGATCCTAGCACTTTCAGAGGATGAAGTCAGAGTCTCTTGAGAGCAGGAGTTTAAGAACAGCCTGGGTAATGTGAGACAACATCTCTATAAAAACAAAATATTAAAAAAAAAAATTAGCTGGGCAAGGAGGTACGTGTCTGTAGAACCAGCTGTCCAGGAGGCTGAGGCAGGTGGATCGCTTGAGCCTGGAAACTTGAGGCTGCACTGAGCTGTGACTGTGCTATTGCACTCCAGTTTGTGAGACCTTTTCTTAAAATAACAAAACTAAAAATGTGAAAAATTATTCTACTGCATTATGCAGTAGCATTTGACACAGTGGGGATTCTTCTTGCCACTTCCCAAGAAACACAAAAGGCAAAGGGAAGTAAGTAAATCAGGCCCCTAGGGAGAGTAGAATTGGGCTAATGATGCTGGTTCAATGACTTTCTTTTTTTTTGAGACAGCACCTCAAGCTGTCCCCCTGGATAGAGTACGTGGCCTCACAGCTCACAGTAACCTCCAATTCCTAGGCTCAAGCGAGTCTCTTGCCTCCACCTCCCAAGTAGCTGGGACTACAGGCGCCCGCCACAACGCCCGGCCACTTTTTGGTTGCAGCTGTCGTTGTTTGGCAGCCCGGGCTGGATTCGAACCCACTAGCTCAGGTGTACGTGGCTGGCGCCTTAGCCCACTGAGCCACAGGCGCCGAGCCAACTTTTTTTCTTAATAACATGTCAGAAGCCCCTACTTTCTTAGAATGTTTTCCACATCTGCTAAATCCAAAGCCAATTTCCATACCCTAGACAAAAATCCCATTAAATGACCTGAGTATTTTGATTATTGTGACAAAGTCTGGTGCTTTACGCTTGTTTAGTAGCTTAGTTGGCTGGTACTTTTCAACCAAGAGGAAAATCTAGATATAGTACCTTAAAAATTATGAAAATGTCAGTGAAGTTAGGTTTTCATAATTCTTGTTAAAAATAATAGAGCTAGGTTTTAATGTGTAAAAGAAGTTACAGTTACTATTCATGCTGATATTTATCCTTTATCTTTAGTCTTTTGGGGGGGCAGGTAGAGGGCAGCATTTCTGCATTTAGATGCAGACATCAGTATAGTTAGTGTGTTTTAAGAATAAAATCTCCATCTAGCTCAAAAAAGGAAAAAAGAGGATATCGTGTGACAGGGAGAGGTTATGGGGGCAGGGATAAATACTTTGTAGCCTGAGACCAGGTTGCCAGCTGGCCCATCAGGACATCCAGCGGGGCTGCTTCTGGGATGACAGGTAATCCTCAGTGCTCAGCTGGGCACAACCCAACATCACTCCTGTCCTCCTAATCTCAGGGGAATGAAAAACAGATATACATCTGAAGAAGCCTGGTAGCCCTTATAGAAAATCAAACAGGAGAAGTCAGGTTTAAGGCTTAGTAGATTGTGCCCTGCCTTAATAGGGAATAGGAAAGAGGACAAAGTAACCTGATCCCAAAAAAGGCTCAGAGAAAGCCTTCACCTCCTCAGGATATAGGCAAATGATGATGTCAGGCCATGCATCACTACAGCCTACTGTGACACCTAAGAATGAGACACAATGATGTCCTCATATTCCCTAAATCTCATGGGGCTCTGCCAGAGCTGGGTGATTTAGAGGGCAGCAAAAGCTAAGGGCAGTTGATTCTTTCCACACCCTGCGGAGGCCCCGAGGCATGTTTCAATAACCACCTCTGCAGCTTGTAGGTGTGTTTCATTTCAGAACTAGAGTTCCTCAGCTAAAGAGCTGCTACTTACCTTTAGTAAAATGACAGATTCAGGAATGACGCCAAGAGTGCCAAGGGTGGCACAGTCATCACTTAAAATCTTCCCATCAATTGACAAATTCTGGTCAAAAGGAGCAACTGAAAATGCATGCATGATCTGTGCCAATATAAAAGAGACAAAGTCTGTAAAAAGCAAAACACTGAGACTTATACCCATTTGAATACTACTTGAATTAATAATGAATGGATTCTAACAAACAACCATCAATCAAATAACCCTCAATATATTCCACAGTAAAAAAACATATACAAACAGACCAAAAAAAGGCTGCAAGGTACAAAACTCACTACGGTTTGCAGGAGCCCACTTGCTATTTTCCCACTAAGGATATCATCCTGGTATCTGGTAGAGAGTTAGAAAACTATTATACACAAAGAACCTTTGTTCTGTACCTTATCACCTCCCCATGGGTTGGGATGTGAGGAACTCAAATGAGTAAGGTGGGGCTGGGCTGACAGTTACTATGGTTGCGAGGCATAAGCAAGGTCATCGCTGTCACCCCACCATTCCCAGGTTCCACGTCCTTTCATAAAAAGTCCAAATTCCTTTTTAAGACCATCTTTAAATAAACCAGTAACCTGGCTAGACTATTCTCCATTCTCTGTTTTCATTCCTTTAGCAAATAGCCTGGACTACATACATAATTCAGGCCCTGGGAACATCATATATTCTTAGACTTGAGTCTTGTCTCCAGGAACCAAATATGAACTTCTTAAGGGCAGGGATCATATGGCCTACTCCAGTTCCAGCCAAATGTTAAAAATTAAATACATTCCAAAATACTGGTATGCATAATACTTACATTTTTTTGTAAATTAGTTCTGGATTCTAATTAGGTCTGGAGGGCAAGTAGTAATTGGGCTCAGACAGGTACCAAGAAGTACTTTCAATGATATTTTTCTAATTCTTAACTTGGAGGACAAGTTCAAGAGTACTCATTTTATTATACTTTATTACACTTTATAATTTACTTACATATTCACTGATGTATTCTATTATATGTATCTTATATTACATTAACATTCATGATATTATGGAAAAACCTTTCTTATCTTTTCCTATACTCTACTCCTTGGATCTGGAAAGATAAAAGGTGTCTAACAAGTCTAACAAGTAACTAGCTGTGTGTATAATGGGCCTGCAAGCTTAATAAGCTGGGCCCAAGTGATTTTAACAATGGCACACAGATAAATAGGATTAAGGATAATAGTAAGAATAACAACACTGACCTCCCTGTTGGGCCAGAATCTTATCTGGACTTCTCAAATGATATCAGCCTCCGAAAAACTAACCAGAGAATTGTGGTAAGCAATCAATACAAAGTGCTCTGGTGTCATCAACGGTCTTATTTCTGGTACGCAGGGAATACTGACAGCATAGTTCCACCAATCCAGCTGAGCCCGCATAAACACCAAGCAGAGGCATCTGACCCCAGGTTAGCAAATGGAACCCAATTAATAAGCAAGCAGAATCATGGTGGAGTTGTGTGATGTTAACTTAATTTGGGCAAGGTCATAGCCACTTGACTGCAGAAAGGCTTCTTCTCAACTTCTCTAAATGCTAAGTGTTTCTGCACCACCCTCAAAGACTGGATAAATATCAAATACCTCTAGGCATGATGTGAGGCTAATGTGTATACTTTGAATTTTGAGCACAGACAAGGACATTTAAATGCATTCAAAAACACAGCATTTATTATTAAGAAGCTGCCATGTGTCAGGTACTGTGGCAAGTGCTGTAAATATTAAAGTGAATAATCCCATCCTGGAGGGGGTTCACAGGAGGGCAAAATAAAGTCGTGAAGATGGTGGCTGAAGGTCACAGGATCTAGGGAGCACAGGGTGAAGTGAGTTCTATGATGGAGGCCCAGACAAGTTTCATGGACAAGGTACTATGAAAGACAGTAAATGTTTCAGAATGAGAAAACAAGTCAACTAAGGCATGGAGGCCCATGGTACAATAATTCATAAACTGTAAGCACCAAGAGAATGCTTGAGTTGCAGCGTCCCTGATTTATGGAGCTAATAGGAACAATGAAAACCCTGTTGCTAGGGGGGATGGGGCTTAAATAAGAAAACGCAGGAGCAAGAGCCTCGGCTGCCAGCCATTTAACCTCTGTGCCAAAATGTTCTCCTTTCTAAGAGAGGCAAATACCACCTACTGAAGACCTATCTTTGGGGAAACAAAATAATACAGTTAACCACTGTGCATCTTCAGAGGAAGGAGATGAATAAATTGCACTTCATTAACTTTATGGCATCAAAGGTGGATGAATTCATAATTAGGCAAAGCAAGTTTCTAAAGGTTTTGAGCATGTGGTGGATAGCGTCAGCTGAGAAATGCAGTAACCTCAGAGGAGAAAGGTTCCACCAAACATTAAAAAATGAATTACATGCTTTAAAAAACAAAAACAAAAACCAAAAAAAAACCCCAAAAGAAAACACCTACCATCAACAACTGAGGATCACACACACGCACACCACAAACTTCAATGCTATCCAGGTTACCATGTAAACAGTCACCCCTAGTTGAAGCTTTAAATGCTACCACCATTGAGCAGTCACGGGAAAATTAGATTTCACTGCCCTTTCTTTTGACTGTTTGGACCACAATGGTCCTTGACACAGGAGTGGGAGAGAACCCTCTGAGAACAGCACATCTGGGGTGACATGAATAGCTACTGCCTTCTAGCAGTTCATTCATGTAGGCTACACACTCCCTGACGGAAAGGTTACTTCTGCTGACTTCTGATTAATTCTCCAAGAATAGCAGTCCATATAAAAGCAGCATAGGCTTTAAAAATGTCCTTATCCATAGGGTCTCTTTTTGTAAGGTTTTGAATGTTCAAGGTTAACCCCTGACATGCAGAAAGTTGGTGACAGAAACAAGCTTTCTCAGATATAAAAGGTACAATAACAAAACAAAGATATTATACCAACATGTTTATTTTCAGAGCTGTGGGTTTAACCAAGGGAAATACTATTCTCAGGACAATCTGGAACACATAGCACCCTCAAAGGAAGCCTGTACTTTTGCCTCAATTACAATGATAAATATCAGTAACAAGAAAAAAATGCATAACCAGTAAACTATGCCACATAAAAGTAGCAAAGAAGGAAATTTGGTCAACTTTTTGGATATCTATCAGTGACTGAAACAGATTAAGGGCCAGATTTTTTCATGGACATCTTGAATTTATCAGCTCCTTTTGCCTAGGGTTTAAGATATACAATTTGAATGCTCGTTCATAGTACTTTAGTACTGAAACCAAGAAATAACAACATCATGAAGCATTTTCATAATGACTGCCTTATAAATCATGGACCGAACATGATCTAAAATGAACCTTAAAATAATTTGGAAAATACCACTGTATACAGAAAGGTAAAGATAACTTTAAAAGTCTATCATATAGACTGAGATGCCACCAAAAACATGTGACAAAAGAATTTCTGACTCCTACTGGAGAATAAGCAATCAAGTGGTCACCTTTTATCTTCCCTTAAGTTTTACAGCAAAGCCGGGTAGTAGGCTCCAATACCTACTAAGTGGTCAAAAAGAAACAGAGCACAATAAAGTGAGAGGACAATGATCCTCGAGCAACTTCAACATGAGACAAATTCAAGGTTCTCCGTGTTTCTCACTACTGGAAAGCTACTCGGAGCCTGTGCAAGTTCTCAGAATCTAAAAATCACTTTCATCTTCATAGAAAAATTCCTGGCTATTTTGGAAACAGAAAGAAAACACAGACACATTTATAAATACAGGTGGAAAGCAGGAAGGCTCTCTTAACTCCAGAGCAAACTTGAACAGATGTTATATTTTTCTCACCTGAATTTTCAATTCTTTTAATGTCTGATTGGCAGAGACAAGAAGTGCTTTCTCACCACGAACTTTCCTATGCCGCATACTTCGTCGAATAACTTGCTTTTGATAGGCTATATAATTTTGATGGGATATCTTTTGCCGCTTTGTTCCTCCATTGCTCTGTAAAAAGGATTGGAAAAAAAGAAAGCGTTAAAATTATCTACAGCATGACCCTGGCTCATAAAGTTCTTCAGGCGAATAAAAGCTATTTACTTATTGGTCCCTTAACAATTTGAAATTCAATGTAAACAATGAGTAGAAACTTACCAGGGTTTCTTAGCAGGCTCATGTATAATTGAAAAAAAAACAGGATGAACAATATACATCACTAACTGTATGTAAGCAGTTTAAATGTTCTTTACAAGAAATATTTAAAATCATAAGGGTAAGTTTCACTTTAAATCAGAAAACACAACAAACTGAAAAACTTCCAAGATTACTAAATTTAGCTCAAAATCAAAGTGAATTTATATCTGTTTTAAACATTTTCTTCTCTTTTTGAGAGTGACATTGGAGCTAAGCATTAATATAAACTAAGAATTTAAAAATAAAAGATAGTAGAGTCAAAAAATCAAACTTAATATTTAACTAAAACCAAGATTGTTCTTCTTGCTCTAATGACAAAATATATAGCTTTACCTATGAAATATTCTTGCAAAAAATGTTAAACCTGAATATAATCAAATGTTTAGACCCAACTTTTAATTTACAGCAACTGGAACATAGGGGATAGGTAAGTAGGTGAAAATGAGTAACATAAGGAGGTGGCAATCAACTGAATCCAGAGTGTGGGATAATTTAAAAGAAATGAAACTGGTCCAAGTTCAATGTTAAGGGGGGGAGGGAGGGAGGAAGGGAGGGAGGGAAGGAGGAAGGAAGGAAGGAAGGAAGGAAGGAAGGAAGGAAGGGAGGGAGGGAGGGAGGGAGGGAGGGAGGGAGAGAGAGAAAGAAAGAAAGAGGGTGGGAAGGCGGCATAACTGCTGTAGATTATAAAAATCTAAAGTGATTCAAAACAATGCATACCTTAATTATATGCTGTTTGAGACTAAAACTGTTTACGACATATCTGAACATGGGTATCATATAACATTAGGATATATTTGTTACTTTTCTTGCTTATGACCACATTATTAGTATTATATACCACATTGTCTTTCAAGGGGTAAAATGTCATGATGGCCATAGTTTACCTAAAGGTGCAGCAAAAATGTACAGATGTATATAAGAGTGCATTATATATGCTGTGATAGGCGGCTCAGCACCCATAGCACAGTGGTTAGGATGCCACCACATACACCAGGGGTTGGCGGGTTTGAACTCAGTCTGGGCCTGCTAAACAACAATGACAACTATAACCAAAAAAACAAACAAACAAAAAACCAAACCACAAACCAACAGTCAGGCATTGAGGCAGGTACCTGTAGTCCCAGCAACTCAGGAGGCTGAGGCAAGAAAATCGCGTAAGCCCAAGAGTTTGAAGTTGCTGTGAGCTGTGATGCCACAGAACTCTACTGAGGGCGACATTTTGATACTCTATATAAAATAAAAAAAAAAAAAATTCTGTAATAGTCCTAAAAAAAAAAAAAAGGTAAGGGCCAAATGTCTTTCAATAATAAATCCCTCATCAAGAGATTAACAGTCAAGATTCTTCTATTAACCAGGCCAGGGAATGAAAAAACAACCTCCAACTCCTGGGCTCAATCGAGTCTCCTGCCTCCGCCTCCCAAATAGCTGGGACTACAGATGCCCATCACAACGCCCGGACATTTTTTGGTTGCAGCCATCATTGTTGTTTGGCGGACCCAGGCTGGATTCGAACCCCCCAGCTCAGGTGTACGTGGCTGGTGCTTTAGCCCGCTGAGCCACAGGCGCCAAGCCAACAACAGGATTTTTAAGAAAATCTTTTTTTCTGGTATAATTAAATCTGGATGAGGTAACCTGAGGGCCCTGATTCTGTTTTCCACAGTTGTCACTGAGTATCAGCTGTGCATAAGCAAAGCAGTTTAGGGGTCATTATGGACACAGATGCCACATATTCATTACCAGAGGAGCTCACAGATTTACAAAGCACATGATCAGGACACAAACACAGAACATTTGTTCAGGATGCTATCCACTGGGGCTAGGCACTGCACAAGGCTAAGTTCAGCTCTAGCCCTGAATAGACACAGATACACACATGACTCCAAGATTGGTAAGAACAAGTTAAATAAACATAGGGGTTCAAAAAAACAAAACTCAAAAACCCCTCCAAGTTGATGAGAGACATTTTTTTCAGTTTCAACTGTTGAAAGAAAAAGTTAAATTGAACTTAAATTCTACAATTAGGAATAAGGAAAAGTATCTACAACATATAATTTTACGTTAGAAGCACAAAACACAACCAAAGAACAAAATGCTGAACATCAAGTAAGAAATATTTTGTTGTTGTTGTTGTTGCAGTTTTGGGCCAGGGCTGAGCTCGAACCCGCCACCCTCGGCATATGGGGTCGACGCCCTACTCCTTGAGCCACAGGCGCAGCCCAAGAAATATTTTTTAATAACTCCGATTTTAAATGGATCTAATGGCTTCTCCTAGAATTATTATTTTTTTAATCCGTAGAATTTAAATCCAACTTAACTGACAAAAACCAGCCTACTGGTTTTAGAAGGCTTTCAATTACCTAAGTGAGATTTGATACAGAGTACATTATTAACCTAAATTTTTACATAAAGTCAAAGAAACTGGGTTGATCTAGCTTAGAGAAAAGGGTAAAGGGGATTTGTTCATCTCCATTAAGGACAAGCAGAAACGCATCACTTTTTTTTTTTTTTAAACAGGGATTTAAAACAGCGATGATAGAAGCTATCTGTTGTACTGAGATATCATTAAAAGGAAAGGTATGTGGAAGGTGACACTGTGAAAAGACTGGACATTTTTCAAGGACTATCTACTCTTGTCCAAAGCAAGAAGGTTAGACTTGGGATTTTTTTGTGAGCCAAAAATATTTAAAACATTCTAGAGTATCATAACATCCAAACAAGAAGAAGGAAGATAGAAGAAAATTATAAAGTATAAAAAATAATTACACCATAAAAAGCAATGTTCCCCAACATTCTCTATCATGTTTATAACTGTGAAATCTGTGTCATCCACAACTGAGGAAAGTGATTCCACATCCACTTTTAAGAAACTGCTGTGGTTATGACCGCAATGAATAAAATCAGACATTCAACAAAGTTAGCCTTCCAAAATCTAAATCACTTGAAAACCTAGAGTTTTCTTAACAATTCTTCGGCTGAAAAGCAAAGCTTGAAATAACAGAAACTAAGGACAATAAGAACATACATATCAAACCTAATAACAAACTAATTTACAAAGCTTACTAGGAAATAGAGAATAAATTAGCAACAATAGCAATAAAAGATGAAATTCCCCACTGATTATTCAACCATACTGCCAAGTGATAATAACTAAAACAGTATGGCACTGCCAGCCAAGCAGGTGAACCAAGATGGGTACATGCACACACACAAGTATTTTTTTTAATTTTATTATTTTTTTAACCCCAGCCAATACTGTAATATATACACATTTTTTTTTTTTTGAGACAGAGCCTCAAGCTGTTGCCCTGGGTAGAGTGTTGTGGCATTATAGCTCACAGCAACCTCCAATTCCTGGGCTCAAGCGAGTCTCCTGCCTCTGCCTCCCAAGTAGCTGGGACTACAGGCGACTGCCACAACGCCCGGCTATTTTTGTTTGGGTTGCAGCCGTCATTGTTGGTTGGCGGGCCCAGGCTGGATTCGAACCCGCCAGCTCAGATTTACATGGCTGGCACCTTAGCCCGCTGAGCCACAGGCGCCGAGCCTACATACACATTTTTAATGTATCAACTAAAAAAGCAAATCATCTAGTTTGTAGATAATGTGGCTTGAAAGATAGGTTGTATGGGGAAACAGAGACATGAAAACAAAAGAGTTGACATCGGGGTAGAAGCCGGCAGAGTTATGTCTGCACATGCCTATCACATACTATTTGACCCAGTAATCTCAAAAACCTTCCCAAGGAAAACAAGACATATGCATGTAAGATTTTAATAAGGAAAATTACTTATTACAGGAAACTATCCCCTGAAAACTGAAAGCCTGCATTCCCAGAAAATATATAGATTTGGTTAGCACTAAAGAAAAGGACCCACCAATGTTGACCAACTGAAACAAAAGAGTGGCTGATCACTGTCAGTAGATTAACATGGTTTTGTTCCTTCATAGTATTTATTTATTTATTTATTTATTTTGAGACAGAGTCTCACTCAGTTGCCCTGGGTAGAATGCTACGATGTCATAATTCATAGCAACTTCAAACTCTTGGGATCAAGCGATCCTCCTGCCTCCATCTCCCCAGCAGCTGGAACTACAGGCTCCTTCCAGGACACCCGGCTAGTTTTTCTATTTTTAGTAGAGTCAGGGTCTCACTCTTACTCAGGCTGGTCTTGAACTCCTGAGCTCATCAGGCAATCTATCCGCCTCAGCCTCCCAGAGTGCTAGGCTTATAGGTATGAGCCACTGCACCCAGCCCCTTCATAGATATTTTACAGTTATCATTTTATGAGCTCCAACAAGCTGTGGGAAACACATGCTGACACATATAGCCCTTTACACTCGCTGGGAAACTTTAAGCACAGTTTATTTCAGGGAGACCAAGATTCAAGTCAAGATAGCTTTTCAGACTTTCCTAACCAATGTTGAAAACGAAGTAACAGTATCAGTGCATACAAACACACCAGCAGGCCAGATAGCTCTCCTGTATAACATGTGGCCATTGTAACACGCATCCTTTAAGGGAGAATACTGACTATAATTGACTGCCCTATTTTAGCAGTAAAAAAAGAAAACAAATATCCATTACAAATAAAACATTAAGTAGAGCAGAAATTCCATGAAATTTAAAATACCCACAGAATATCCTAGAACACAGTCTTCTTTCTGAGAAGAGCAAACTTATCTATACCACGTATTAACCAAATACATTCTCACATTATTTCCTGTTGCTGGAAGACAATTTTCTTCAGCATCACTATAAACATGCAGACTATAATTAAGCAACCAAACAAGAAGCATAGAAAATCGGGTAATAGTCAATCTTAGTAAGAATTTTAAGTTTGTTACAATGGAAGCATTAGCGGATCTAGTTATTTAACACCTTAATTAAAGACACAATAATTTCTCTTATATAGTCCTTTTTTTTTAGGGTTATGGCTTACTATGTAATGAGTAAATTGGAGTTAAATACTTTTTTCCATTCTTAAAGACTCCATGATTAAGCAACAAACTAAGGGTTTTGGTCTTCTTTTCTAGCTAAATATTTAATTGATACATTGTATTAGACTTATTAATAGCAAGAAACGTGTTAATTCTGAAACTCCATGGCTTTTCAGGAGAAAGCAGGACAGCTGTGTGTAGCATGCTACCCAAACTAAGGAAAAAGAAAGGTAAAATGAGGAAGGGAGCTGGGAACCAATATCCCACGCAGGGTATAGGGAGATGCTCAAGGGCTTGGAGTGGCTGCTGTTTCAGGACAGCAAAAAGCGTAACAATAAAAAGCAGCTTCAATACGTACTTGATTAAAATCTGGATCTTTTTCTCCATCTGGTTTAGCTTCTTCCTTGTCCTCCTCTGTTTCAGAACTACTCACATTAAGCTCCGGAGCGGAATCCTTCATCACCTGAATGCCCCAGGACAACAGAGAGAAGTAGGTCAGCCCCTAGGAAGGCATGCTATGGACAGTGCAAGGCCTTTGACTGGCAACCTTTACCAAGAGGAAGGACACCTTTATCATGGTGGGATTATAGTCTAGAGAATGGATCAAGAATCAAGCACTCTCAGTTTTCTATTCTTTTTAAACATGTTAGTCTTATGACTTATTTTTGTAGCATTTAGTATGTTCACCATACATTTAACAGGTCTCTGCAGAGGACTTATTATCAGGCTCGTATGATGGTGCTATTCTGCACTGTTCAAAGAAGTTCAAAGGTGCTCAACACCTTTTTGAGTACACTGATAACACTTCTCAAAATGTTTAGGTGGAAGGAGTCACAATGCTCTTTAAAAATTGAGAAAATGAAGAAAAGAAGAAATGGTAGTATATAGGGCACTATGAAATACTGCTATTAAATTAAAAATAAATGATGAAAATTCAGTTAAATTGGATACTGTTTTATACTAGATATCAATATATGCATGGACTAAAAGGTATAAAAGAATTAAGAAAATTCTAGGGGAAAATGTGAGACATTTATACCCATCAATATCATTTTCTCAGCAAATTAGGAAATGAGGGCCTTTGTTAAGCTTGTAAAGCACAACTCTAGACCTCTAAAGAATAATCTGCAAGTAACCATCCCGAAACAGCATGTCTGGTAATTTGTATCAAATACCATGTATTCCACTTTGTCTTTAGTCCCAAAAACCCTAGAATCAAATTAATGAGATGAACAGAGATCTGGGTCCGGATCTACCCAAGAGCCACCCCTGATATACTAAAAATGGTCTGAAATCCAATCCACAGCCAGTTTTAACACTCTGCTTCCCTCTGTCTATTTCACTGACCCCTTGCAATCAATGCCAGAGGCTCTAAATCAGCTTTTCTCATTCCTGTTATGCCCTTGTCAATCCCAAACACCATGGCCGGAGTAATTTTTTTAAGTCACAAATCAGATGATCATATCATGATCTTACTTGAAAACTCTCCAGAGGCTTACATCTACATTTAGAATAAAATCCCAAACCCACGGTATGATGTACAAAATCATGGAACATGGTTCCTCCTTCCATATCACTATCCCTTCTTGGAATAAACCTCTTTCTAGACCACCATTAGCTACGATAGTAGCTACTAGCCACACGTAGCTATTTAAATTTATATGAATTAAACCAAAGACTCGGCTCCATAGTCATGCTAGTCACATGTCAAGTATTCCATACCCACAGTGGCTGGTGGCTACTGCAGTGCACCCCAGACACAGACTATCATCACACAAAGTGCCATGGACAGCATCATTCTGGGCACAGTGATTGTCACTCTGTAGCTGAAGTACATTAGGCTTGCCCCTTTGGCTCTTATCAGGCTGGAAACACAACAGTGAGGGCTTAGGAGTAAACAACTTCTCAGAGGCGCTTTTCCTGTCTGCTCTCCGTCTAATACTGTAGCCTCCATTTCCATTAGTCTCTCTCTCTGTACCCTGCTAAATTTCCTTCAAGACTCTCACTTCTATGTGAAATCATTTTATGAATTTATGAGTTTATTGTTGGTCTTCCTCACTAACTGCAGATAATCTTGACAGAAGATTACTTTTCTGTCTTTATCACTGTATCCCCAACATTGAGACCATTCCTAGCATAAGGCTGACATTCATTAAATACCTACTATGTCAAATTCATAACAAACTAACTTCATATATAATCACATAATCTTCTTTTCTTTTCTTTCCTTTTTGTTTGTTTGGTTTCTTTTTTTGAGACAGAGTCTTGCTCTGTTTGCCCTGCCTAGATTGCAGTGGCAGACTGTAGCTCACTGGTACGTGGAAACTCCTGGGCTCAAGCGATCCTCCTGCCTCAGCCTCCCAAGTAGCTGGGACTATAAGGTGCAAACCACCATGCCTGTCTAATTTTTCTATTTTTTGTAGGGCCAAGGGCTTGCTCCGGCTCAGGCTGGTCCTGAACTCCTGACCTCAAGCAATCTTCCTATCACTGTGCTAGGTTTATAGGCATGAGCGATAATGACCAGCCTTCATTTTCTATTCTTGTCCAATTTCAATTCTGATGTCAAACAACTCTGTGTTAAACACAAAAATGCAGTCCTAAGCAGATCTTAGTAAAATGTAACAGCAAGTCAAAAAGCAAGTCCGATCATTACTAGGCATGGCCACAAGAGGGACTAGTACCTTTTTATTATCCACGACCTTATGGACATAGATGGTAGCTTGAGTGTATTCACGCAGGTCCCTCTGCTGCTGACACAATAAGCCTTCTCTACATTCCGGACAGAGTTCTAAAGAAAAGGAAAACGGGCAGCTGAGGAATTACTGTAAAAAAAGCAAAGATCTAAAAATATATATCAAAATTTGTAATGAATATTCATTAAGCTTTTCTGGACCACCATGTGATCTTTAATTTTAAGCAGAAAATAAAATATTGACATACCTTTCCTCTTAAAATGTTAATTTTTAACTAGAGAAACCAGAAACAATATAAACACTTACTAGGCTCAGAAATATACTCTGTTTCTGAAGGGTTTACGTCTTCCACCTCAATTCTTGTGATTTTAATTACATGATCCACAACAAAAAGCTTTTGTATCATTTGCCACTCACTGGGCCATATGAGAGCTATACTGTGCAAAAAAAACACAACATGCCTTAAGACACATAGAAAACCAAGATAATCCATTAGTTCCCTAAACCAAAATCAACATAAATATTAAAGGGAAAGCACTTATTATCAACAAAAAACAGTTTTTCATTACTAAGGAAAGTCACAACTGCAGTAAAACTAATTGGATTGGAGTCATGTGAATTAAAACATAAACTGAGTAAAATAAGTTAGGTACAGTAGGATAAATACTGTATGTTATTCATGTAGAAAGTTTTAAATATGTAAGATGCTATTATGTACATGTATTTTTTTTCTTTATAATTTTTTTTCTGTTTTGCTCTCTTGGCAGTATCACGTCTATTACTTTTTTAAAGGACACTTCCTGAGACAGATAACCTTCAAATACAGAACTGTGGTTATTGCATGAGGGAGGGACAGAGAGGAAAGTATAAATGGAAAGAAGGATAGAGATGGACGGCCCTTTAATGAGATTTGAAGAGTTTACACCTTTTGGGTTGACTGGTATTACACGTTTATTATTATAGGTTATTTCCCTGGATGTCTGGCATTTACAATAATGAGAGGGAGGAAAGGAGGGGGGAAAAAAAGGAGGGGGTGGCAGGGATTAAGAGAGAGACAGAGAAAGCTGGGGGAGAACACAGAAGAAAACATGTATTAAGTCAGAGCTCCCTTAAGTGAAGTTAAAGTAGTGAAATATAATTAATAAACTCCCTAAGGAGATTAATCGCAAGGAAATTTTTATTTATGTGTTTATATTTCTTTTTCTTGGTTTTCTATCAATGTTGAAAGCATTCTACCTTCTCTTATACAGTTATTTAAAAATTATTTTACAAGATAAAATGGCAACATCAAGGGTGAAATTCACAAATCAGTCCTTTTAGAAGCTCTTGAAGAAAAGCATACAATTTTGGTTTTAAGACCCTTGAATTCCAGATAGCCTGGCTTTGCTCTGGTGCCACGCTCCCATCTTATTCCTTACTGCGTTTTATGAAACCTGGGAGCTGGAGAAAAAATAAAATAAAAACTACAACCACAAATGTGTAGATTATGTGATTGTGGAAGAGGCCACAGTACTGGTTACCAGCCTGGGAAAAGAAAGAGTGTCTGTGTCATCTCTGGGAGGGAATGGAAGGAGTGTAAAAAACAAAATGGCTCTAGGCAGCCTCTTGCCTTTTCTGAGCAGTCTTCTGTTCAAAACAAAAAACCCCAAAAAACAAAAAACAAAAAAAACCCAAGCGCTCACTCTAGTAAAGCATACAAAAGGAAAAAAATGCACAATTCAGCAAAGAACTAGATTCTTAAAATAGGCTATGTACCTCAGATGAGAAGATTCTGAAACATGCTTTTTTAATCATCAGAAACAGAAATCACATGAAGAACAGAAACTCACAGTTTAGAATCTTCTTTGGTCATGGAAGCAAATGTAAACATGAGTCCCCCGTGGGGACACAGAAGAGCGCTGTTTCCAACTGATGACACAGGAGTACATCTTGTAGGCTTTCTACACAAATGAGACACGGACAGTAAATATACTTCATTGTTCCAAGATGAAAATGAAGGCTTAACATAATTATTTCAAAATGAGAGACAGATTTTAAAAGATATTAGTAATTATATGTTTCTTAGGATTATTCGTTTAACTTAATAGAAAAGGAAGCTTGCAGAATATGCTAGTAAATTAACCACAGAGGGCAACACAAACAGAAATCATGAATTTTTAAAAGACAGTAGAGTCGATCTAAAGAAGACATAGCTGGGAGTGGAGGCTCCTGCCTATAATCCAGCACTCTGGGAAGCTGCATTGGAGCAGGTGCCCATAGTCCAGCTACTCAGGAGGCTGAGGCAAGAGGGCCCACAAGTTTCAGGTTGCTGTGAGCTATGGTGCCATGGCACTCTACCAAGGGTGACAAAGTGAGACTCTGTGTCAAAAAAAAAAAAAAAAAAAAAAGAAAGAAAGAAAGAAAAGAAAAGAAAAAGGAAAAAAAAGGATATAGAAAATTTTCGATTTCTACCTAACAAACTTCCGCCACTCTTCTACAAAGAACTGCGACACAATGTAGAGGACATCCGTGTCCTAGAATAAAATCACAGAAAGTATGTGTCAAATCGTCACTTTCCAAACACAAGCTCTGTATGACAAATATACTGTGGCTTTCCTTATTCAAGTATTATAAATATAGCCCTACCAAAAAATAGCAGGCTGGAGTAAACCCCCCTGTTTAGATAACTAAACAAATGAGAATGAAAGAAATTCTGGGTTGTTCTAAAACAGCTTATTGGGAACTTGGCAAGGGCCTTAGAAAAGAAAGATGAATTCTTTCCTTTATGGGAATCATTATACCTCTGGCCAGTTACTGAGACATGGTCTGTTTTTATCCTGGAACAAATTCGGAAGAGAAGTTTTTTGCTCGTTTGCAATCATCTTATGTAAGGCTTCGTTTTCTTCCCCTTCTCTTTCCAAAATCTGAAAGAAAATGAAGCAATCAACTGTCTCCTGCTGACAGCACATGGCTTGCCTCCTCTCTACACCCCCATCAAAAGTACAAATGTTAATTCCCCTGGGAAGTCGAGCCGGGGAGGTGGCGTGCCATTTCCACAGACGTCAGGAGAGTGTTCAGTACCTTGCACTGTGAACAGCATTCTTTGTAACTTGGAAACTCAGGAGCCTTTGGAAAGTACTGCCGCAGTTTGCTCCAAGCCTCCTTAGAAACAAGCCTTCTTTCATTTTCAGATATGCATAACTCGCCTGAGTTAAAAAAAAAATTACTTAAAAAATGATAGGAAAAAAGTTAAGTATATATGGCATTTCTGATTTCTTAAACTTAAGAAAAACTCTTTTCCTTCTTTGCTAAAGAGTTTTCAAAAATCTCTAAATTTTCTTTCTCTCTGCCAGGAAAGGAATAAGAAAGAGGGCTTCCTGGGAACCTGGGATCTCCATGCTATGGCAGGGACTATTTAACAGCATTTCATCGAGTCCCATAAGCAAACCTCACAGTTTCCTGCAGACTTTATTGTCTTCCATTTGATTGTTACTGTTATCATCCTGCATTAAAATATTTTCAAGGTTGTGTTTGTCCGACACTCACAGGTTATTTCTCTTAAGCTACCAATTCAAATTTAAGTAATAAATAAACTCCCGGGGCGCCTGCAGCCACATATACTGGGGCTGGTGGTTTCAAACCCAGCCCAGGTCTGCTAAAATAAATAAATAAATAAATAACATAAAATAAAATAAAAGTAAACTCCTGTTCAGTCTGGAAACCATCTCTTATCTAGTCAAGTTCTGATTTGTTTACTATTTGAGATTTGTTCTAAAGAGCCCCCTGGATCTTCAAAAATCCCCGAAGACCACAAAGATAGTCGCAGTCACCATCAATCACCCTCTTCTCTGAGGACCACAGACAACTACCTCCAACCTCGGCAGCCCCTCAGTGAACTACTGTCCTTTTTTATCCACTGGTGGCTTTCTAGGGCCTCTTTCTCCTGGCTCTATTTGTGGTTCTATTTTCCATTTCTATTGTTTTGGCTGTTCCCAAGTGATAAACTAGTGAGCTGCATTTCTCTACCTACACTGGTCATTAACTACAGAAATAGTTTTAGTTTCCAAAGCCATATGTTTGTTTTTTGCCTGTTAACACAAGGTACCTATAGATGAAGAATAATAAGGCTAGCTGGGTGAGGTGGCTCACTTCTCTAATCCTAGCACTCTGGGAGGCAGAGGAGTGTGGACTGCTTGAGCTCAGGAGTTCTAAACCAGCTTGAGCAAGAGTGAGACCCCATCACCCCAAAACAGAAAAACTAACAGGGCGTGATGGCACATGCCTGTAGCCCCAACAACTCGGGGAGTGGAGCCTAAGAGTTTGAGGTTGCTGTGAGCTATGATAACAACACCAGGGCACTCTACCCAGAGCAATAGAGTGAGACTGTTTTTTTCCTGTCTCATGGGAAAAAAAAAAAAAAAGGTAATAAAGCCAGGCGCTTTCTAAATATGTAGTACAAACTCTACTAGTATACATAATAATAAACTTATTGGAGAGATGAGTATGTCCAGAGTCACCACAGCTGGTGAATAACAAAGCTAGAATGTAAATCCAGGTCTATCTTGTTCAAGCCCCACAATTTCTAATACCTCAAATGCATCTTCTTAACTTCCTAACCCTCACCTCTTACCGAACTTTGTTTTTTTGTTTGTTTTTTTTTGAGACAGAGCCTCAAGCTGTCACCCTGGATAGAGTGCCGTGGCATCACAGCTCACAGCAACCTCCAATTCCCGGGCTCAAGCGAGTCTCCTATCTCTGCCTCCCAAGTAGCTGGGACCACAGGCGCCTGCCAGAACGCCCGGCCATTTTTTGGTTGCAGCCGTCGTTGTTTGGCGGGCCCAGGCTGGATTCGAACCCGCCAGCTCAGGTGTACGTGGCTGGTGCCTTAGCCCGTTGAGCCACAGGCGCCAAGCCTCTCTTACCGAACTTTGAATAATATCAATAAAAGATTATGCTTTAACAAACTTAGAGCAATTAGGTAAAAATGTAAAATTTTGCTTTCTTTCTGAGAAAGCTTTTGATTTGAATTCCCTCAGGCTATTAAAACATATTCCAACATGCCCATCCTCTGACACAACCAGTGAATTTATTTTTACAAGAAGGAAAAGGTTAATTGGATCATCAAACCCTAATTTAGTGCATCCTTATGTTGAAATATAACACAACCATAAAAATGATTAAGGTAGATTTCTATGACCTGATTTAGAAAGAACTCCAAAGCAATTATAATTTTTTAAATAGTTTTCTTTTGTTCTTTTCTTAAAAAAAGGATCCTTCCTTTGTGTGTATGGTATCTGGTACAGAAAAGGAGAATAAAAAAAATAATAATACACACACATCTTAGTATGTACTATCGCAGAGGATTCCATAGAAACTACGAATGCATTGCTTCAGTGTGATGTGGGGGTACTTTCAGGTCTTAACTAGCTTTTTTATACAGGCTGTGAATTACTCATATGATTAGAAAAGAAAACCCAGCCAGGCATGGTGGCTCACACCCATAATCCTAGCTCTCTGGGAGACCTAGGTGGGAGGATCACTTGAAGTCAAGAATTCAAGACCAGCCAGAGCAAGAACAAGACCTCCATCTCTACAAAAAATAGAAAAATTAGCTGAGTATGGTGGTACAAACCTGTAGCCCCAGCTACTCAGGAGGCTAGAGCAGGAGAATCACATGTGCCCAGGAGTTAGAGGATCCAGGGAGCCATGATCATGCCACTGCGCTCTAAGCGGGGCAACAGAATGGGGGAAAAACCAAAAAAACCCCAAAAAACAAAAGACCCAGATATTTTAAAACTGCATTTACTTTCATTGCCTCATGAAACATCATTAAACCACAATAAAGGAATTCTTTTTCAAAAAGATATAAAACCATAATGATGAAGAAAGAGAACAGAGAAGGAACAACAGCAATAAGAATTTTAGAAGCGAAAGTGGATGTGACACAGAAAAATTCTTAGTTGACCAAAGTCAAGAAGCAACCAGATTTACTGTCCCCACAGAGTTAAGAATGGGGGCTCAATAGCAGCGAAGGTTGTGCCAAACAAAAGTGGACAAGAGGTTAAAAGTCTATTTAAGAAGGGCATAGATACATTCTTCCTACACTCTTTGTAGGCAGCCTCCTCTACTTCCTACAAATAACTGTCCCCTCTAGGCGCACAAGACTACAAGCTTACCTTTTGACAATAAAAGCTAGGTAGGGCCTCAGAGCTGGGGACACAAAACAGAGACAAAAGAAGTAATGCAGAGAGGAAAATAAGTAAATGTTTCCACCCTGAGTGCTGGAACTCCTTCTCTCTTTAGCCCCAGAAAAGTGACAGCAGGTCTGCATTTCGAAACGGGAGAATGGAAGATGTTTATGGAAATATCAGAGCAGCCCCAAATCAGACGCTGACATTGGGAATTCCCCAGTGAAAAAAAGCCATTCCGGGCACTTGAATAATCACCAAGACCTTCTGAGGCTTATGTAGCTTCCAGTGTGCCCAGCACAATAACGGAGAAAAGGCCTATACCAAAGCAGGTTACTGTGAAACTGCACAATCCTGGGACAAAGATCCTGTAAGCCTTTAGAAATGGAACGGGGGGGGGGGGGGGCGGGGGGGGCTTTTCCAACAGACAATTAGCACCACTGTTTGCCACGGGTTGGTTACTCAACAGTACAATGAATGTAAAAAAATA
>CAUYON010114340.1:0-10880 GCA_963573935.1 Arctocebus calabarensis
AAAGGAATAGAGTCCTTGACTGTTTTTTCGGCCTGGCTATTGTTGGTATATATAAAGGCTACAGATTTATGGGTGTTGATTTTGTAGCCTGAGACACTGCTGTAGTCCTTGATCACTTCTAAAAGTTTTGTAGTAGAATCCCCGGTGTTTCCCAGATATATAATCATATCATCTGCAAAGAGTGAAAGTTTGATCTCTTCTGACCATTTGTGGATACCCTTGATTGCCTTTTCTTCCCTAATTGCAATGGCTAAAACTTCCATTACAATGTTGAAGAGCAGAGGAGATAATGGGCAACCTTGCATGGTTCCTTATCTGAGTGGAAAAGATTTCAATTTAACTCCATTCAATATGTTATTGTCTGTGGGTTTGCTATAGATTGCCTCTATTAGTTTAAGAAATGTCCCTTCTATACCAATTTTTTTAAGTGTTCTAATCATGAAGCGATTCTGGATATTGTCAAAAGTTTTTCTGCATCAATTGAGAGAATCATATGCTCTTTATTTTTTAATTTGTTTATGTGCTGAATTGCATTTATAGATTTACATATATTGTACCAGCCTTGAGATCCTGGAATAAAGCCCACTTGGTCATGGTGTATAATTTGTTTGATGTATTGCTGGATTCTGTTTGGTAGGATCTTGTTGAATATTTTTGCATCAATATTCGTTAGTGATATTGGTCTATAATTTTCTTTTCTTGTTGGGTCTTTCCCTGGTTTAGGGATCAAGGTGATGTTTGCTTCATAGAAGGTGATGGGTAGTATTGCTTCTTTTTCTATATTTTGGAAGAGGTTTAGAATTTAGGTACTAGTTCCTCTTTAAAGGTTTGGTAGAATTCTGATGTGAAGCCTAAGGTTTTCTTTTTCTTTTTCTTTTTTTTTTTTGAGACAGAGCCTCAAGCTGTCACCCTGGATAGAGTGCTGTGACATCATAGCTCACAGCAATCTCCAATTCCTGGGCTCGAGCGAGCCTCCTGCCTCCTCCTCCCAAGTAGCTGGGACTGCAGGCATCCACCACAACGCCCAGCCATTTTTTGGTTGCAGCCATCATTGTTGTTTGGCAGGCCCGGGGCTGGATTCGAACCTGCCAGCTCAGGTATACGTGGCCGGTGCCTTAACCTGTTGAGCCACAGGCACTGAGCCTGGTTTTATTTTTTCTTCTATGTCCTTTTTGTTTTAATAAAAATGTTATTTATTCTAGGCTCGGAGCCTGTGGCTCAGCGGGCTAAGGCGCCAACCATGTAAACCTGAGCTGGTGGGTTTGAATCCAGCCTGGGCCCGCCAACCAACTATGATGGCTACAACCAAAACAAAAATAGCTGGGCGTTGTGGTGGGCGCCTGTAGCCCCAGCTACCTGGGAGGCGGAGGCAGGAGACTCGCTTGAGCCCAGGAATTGGAGGTTGCTGTGAGCTGTGAAGCCATGACACTCTACCCAGGGCAACAGCTTGAGGCTCTGTCTCAAAAAAAAATGTTATTTATTCTTAATGTTTACATTATATTTTAGAAAACACTATAAAACACACAGAAGAAAGTCATCCTTGAGCTTACCAACCTTTTTGGTGTCAGAGACCAGTTTCATAGAAGATGATTTTTCCACAAACAAAGGGCTTGGGAACAGTTTTCATATGAGCCTGCAAGCCATTGATTTACTATGGTCTCTGTGTAGTCACACCTCTCTGCTAATGACAATCTGTATTTGCAGGTGCTGCCCAGTGCTAGCATCACCACCTCAGCCCCACGTTAGCCTGTCAGGCATTAGATTCTCATAAGGCAAGTGCAAACTAGATCCCTCGCAAGGGCACTTTACAGTAGGGTTTGTGCTGCTATGAGAATCTAATGCCACCGCAGATCTAACAGGAAGCGGAGCTCAGGTGGTAGGGCTAGCAATGGGGAGGGGCTGTAAATACAGATGAAGTTTTCCTTGCCCGCCCACCACTCACCTCCTGCTGTGTGGCCCCATCCCTAACAGGCCACAGACCAGTACTGGTCCAAGGCCTAGGGGTTGTGAACTGTAGATTTAGAATATATTTTTCTTGGGCTTTTTTAAAAAAATAAATTTGTGATTAATCTAGTACATAGTTTTGTAACCTTTTATCACTTAATATCCTACAAACATCTTTATGTGGAATTAAATGTTCTCCACCTTCACCACTAGTAGTTGCCTGACAGAGCCACTCAGAATAGTAAAAATTGAAAGGAGACTAAGTCGGCAGCATCTGTCATCGGCTGTTTAGGATAATATTAAAAGCAGAAACAACTAAATTGTCTACTGCTAACCTTTTTTTCAAGTACTATACACATAAAATTGTGCATATATAAAAAATTTATAGTTCGATGGATGTTCTCAAACACCCATGTAACCAGTATACAGATCAAAAAATATAAATGTAGCCCTCCAAAAGACCTCTCATGTCCCTTGCTCCGGCTTCCACCCTGAACAAAAGAACCGTATCTGGACCTCTTGTATCACAGACTAGCTATGCCTGCTTTTAGCTTTGTATGAATGGACTCATACAGTACGTACTCACTTGGGAGAGTCATCCATTGTTGTAGGCTTTTGGTCTCAGGGTGGCAGAATACTCCTTTGTGTGAGTATACAAGTTATTTCTCTATCCTTCTGTCAGGAGGTATTTGGATGAATTCTAGTTTGGGGCTGCTAAGAATAATCCTGTGATGATCATTTTAGCATGTGTTTGGGTTTATTTTTTAATTTTTTTCTGAGCACAAATCCATGTTTTTGTTGGGTCTATACCCAGGACCGGAATCGCTAGGTCCTGGGTATGTCTATATGTAGCTTTGGGAGGTTCAGCCATGCAGTTTTCTGAAGCGTTTATACCAATTTATATCCCACCAATGGCTTCTGGTTATTCCCCGTTTGCTCTACATTCTCACCAGTCCTTCAAAATAGAATTTTATGGTCAGAGAGAAGGCAAGTAAGCGTAGGGTCCAGGAAAACCGACCCACTTGTCCTTCCCAAGATCGGGGTCTGATGTTGCCCTTCTGGTGTTTCCGAATTCCACTCACCATTCTCCATTTTCTAACCACCCCCCACAGACATGAATGAGTGTGGAGCGAACCCCCGGCCGTGCCAACACAGATGTGTGAACACCCATGGCAGCTTTAAGTGCTTTTGTCTCAGTGGCCACATGCTCATGCCAGATGCCACATGCGCCGGTGAGTTTTAACAGCCAGGCTGCTCTCAGTCAATCAGTGAGCCTTTGCTGTTTGATGCTTGGGGGGAAAACACTGACTTATGTGATAGAAAAAAAAAATCTCTAATATTGCCCCAGGCTAAAAGATCTTTGGGCACTTACTTAAAAAAAAAGATGACAGCAAAATACACATAATATGAAATTCACCATCTTAAGCATTTTAAAATGCACGATTCAGTGTCATTAGCACATTCACCATGCCGCACCACCCCCACCACTATCAAGTTCCAGAGCATCTTCATCCTCCCCAAGTGAAACCAGACCCATTAGCAGTCACTCCCCACTTCCCCACATCTGGCCCCTGGAGACCACTAATCTACTTTCTGTCTCTATGGAATTGCTTGTTCTGGACACTTACTTGGGGGCGGGGCGATAAATTATCTATCTGTATCTATCTGCATCTCTGCATATGCGGGGACGTGTTGGGTTTCTTCATGAAAATAAGCATGTTGAACAAAATAAGCATATCTTGTAGGGAGGTGATACATTTAAATTGCATCTCTGGACATCAATTCTTCCCACCAGCTATCTTTCTCACGCCCCTTGCCCCACTCCCAAAGATTAGCGACGCCCTTGGGAAATATATTCCAACTCACATTCCTGAAAAGAAAAGCCCTTCTGTGATAAAGAAATACCCATGTCCTGTGGGAGGGTGAGTCTATATCCATTCATTTATCGAGAGGGAAGGCTTTTCAGGTTTTATGTTGCAGCCGAAAGGCAAACCGGTCCTCCCTGCCTTCCTCCCCTCCTCCCACCCCATCTCTCTTTCCTCCACCTTGCAGCTACTAACAAACTTGAACCTGCTCCTTTGGCCAGTTTTCTACGGTTGCACAGTCACATGGACTTCCCAGCCCATCCTTGGCTTTCCCAAGGTCCAAATGTCTTGTGCGGTGCGTTTGTGGCTCACTGCCCCTCCAGCTTTTTCTTGTCCTCTCCTCCTGGCCTGGTGTCCCACACCACAGAGTCATTTAGATCTTCCTTTCGCAAGCCAGCCTAAGAGATAAAGCAGGTATTTGAGGGTCTTTAAAAATATTCTTCTTATTATAAATTAAACAGAAACCCACACGGAACCAATGCACTGTTTAATGAATTCTTGTGCATCAAGCACCCTTGTAACCACCACCAAACAGAACTTTACCAGAAGCTCCTCCCTGGCCCCCTAAAGGAACTCTATCTAGGCTTTTAGAGTAATCACTTCAAGTTTTTAAAAAGATAGATTCTAAAGGATATTTCTGAAACATTTCATGAAAGCCCAATCAGTGCCAAAAAAAGATATCTTTCTTCAAGTAAGAAGATCGAATTAGGTTCATTTTGGAGATTAATTTTGAAAGAAGACAACTAAGGAGAAAAGAATAAAAAAGAAATGAGTGATATAACCATGGGTAGGGTTTATTTCATTATACTGGGTCCTTACCCCTGTACCCTCTTTCTATTTCTATATATCTAGGGGTTACCTGGGCCTCCCTGTTTATAGATCAAAGTGTTCAGGTAGCCTAGACCCTCTCCTGGGTGCTGATTTGATCCCACCTGCCCGCTTAGGTCTCTTTGTCCAGCCGGGTGACTAGTATGTTATGGAGGGGGTGGAGGGAAGCAGTATACCCACCGTCCCTGTGTTGTGAACTTTGGGCTGGAACTATGTGAGTTTCTTAGTCCCCATGCATGTTATGATCCACACATCCTGGACCCCTGCTAAGGAAATGCACTTTTTGTGAGAAAAGTTATATTTAGCAATGAATGACAGGAATCCAATTAAATTCTCTCATTTATTAAAAAAGCTAGAGGCAAGGAGTTCCAAAGCAACTCAAGAATGACTAAGTCTCTGCCATCTTTGAAGTCTTGATTTTATTCTCATGTTTGTAGCCTCATAGTCACAATATGGCTGCCCCAGCTTCAGAGATCACACACACAAAGTAGACGAAACTAAGCGGGTAGGGTGATGCAAACAAACCAATGCCTCTTTCACACCTGTTCCTCTTCATCAGCAACATCTTTTTCAGAAGCTCCGCTCCCTCCAGTGGACTTATCTTTGTATTTCTTTGACCACTCCTTGCTGCAAAGGAGGCTGGGAAAATGACAAGTTGCCTGGCTTTCCAGTCTCAATGGTGGGAATGGCAAGAGTTTTTAGGCAGCTGATTAGCCATATCTGCCACATATTTTAGTACAGACACCTCACAGACCAAGTCTTGTGTCTCAAAGTGATTATCACTGAGGCTAGATGTTCGTGGGAAGATCTCTAGAATGGACGCTTTTACCCTAATTACTCAGGTTGATAATCTACATTAGGTGCATTTCAGCCTATACAGGCCAGGCAGGTGACATAAAGGAGTCACTAGAGCACACACAAGAGGAGAGAGAGATGCGGATGACCAAATTCAATGCAATGGCCGACAAAAGAGACCATGAGTGGGGTTCAGCCCAGGGGCCACCAAGATGCCTGTCCAGCCCAGATCCTTTTGACTGTCCATTGGGGACTCAGATAATGACTCTTATCTTGTACTGCCATTCTACCTGTTCTATGTAATGTCTCAGAATTCAGAGATAGTTTCTCAGTAAGCATCCTTTTCATCATTTCCGGAGGGAAAGGCTAATCCGTGTCTCCTTTTTCAGACTCTAGGACATGTGCCACGACAAACTGCCAGTACGGCTGTGAAGACACAGAGGAAGGGCCACGGTGTCTGTGCCCATCCCCGGGACTCCATTTGGCCCCAAATGGGAGAGTCTGTCTAGGTAGAACAGGGGGAATTACCTCCTCCTCTTCCTCCTCCCGTGACTCCCCCTTTCCTGATCTCCTTTTCATTCATCACAATCAGCATGTTGACCAGATATTACAAACTTCTAAAAGTACATATTTATGTTCATTTCTGAGACGATGTTTTAGCCACATATGCCTAGACAGACTTTGGGATGCCAAAAAGAACATTTCTCTATTATTTTGGTTTGCCTAAGGCCATAGTGGAAAAGGATAACTTTATTTTCGTGTATTTACCTTGCACGTTTTTTTCCATTACTGTCCAGGAGAAGCTACACTACCTGTATGTTATCATTTAATGAGTAAAATTCTATGGGCCATTGGGCTTTCTTCTGGATTATAGCTAATATTTCCATTGAAGAAATGGATTTACTTATTTTTTAGATATACCATTATTGAAAATAGTATACGCTTCTACATTAAGTTAGCATGTAACCAGTTTCATATTGTCTTTATAACTTGCTGTACATCAGCGGTTCTCAGCCTGTGGGTCATGACCCCTTTTTAACAATGAAAATACATTGCAGCACTAGGAAGGTTGAGAACCACTGCGCTACATGGTATGAAGTAAGTATTCCATAATTAATTCTGATTAGGGAAATGAGTAGATTGAATCAATACTGTTAATTACAGGAACACGTAAAGCCTTTATAATTCTGAATTTAGTCAAATTCATTGCCTTAGAACTTTTGCTCTCTTGATCTCCCTTATTTTGTATCTTAGCTTCGGATTCCACAGAAGCTGAATCTGAGCAAGCAGTGAATGTGGGATGTGATCCCAGGAAACACTGGTTGAGGGGTAGAGAAGTGACCCTAGGAAAGGAGGGTGCCAGTGCCAGGTGAATTCAATGAGCAGAGAGTAGATTAAATGAGCCTCGGGCACCTCTAGGAGCCCAGGGGAAGCTGCCTCTGGGTTTCTCCCTCTGGGACAAGGGTGCCAGGTGTTTATCTGCTAAGTCTTGCCCTTCATGGATGGGGGCTGCTGTGGGGCATGACTCCCCAGCATACTCAGCCTGGCCTGAGCAGGGAGCAGAGCTGAATTTTGCAGGTGCAGCAAACAGCCTTGGGCAGGCATGGAAACTTTGAGTGCTGAGGAACTACAGGGGGCACCCCACTGATGTGCCCTTACTGACTAAAACACTTTATTCACTTGGTGTTTTAGTTCCTTTGTGGATCTGAGTTATGTTCAATCACCAAATTGTATATACTCATAACAACTATATCTCACAAAATATACATAATATTTAGAGCAGGTGAGCACAGAGCATTAATAAGGGAAGTCAAACCAAATCAGAATGCTGATAGAGTTTTTAAGCTTCTTTGATTTAAATAAGAAAATGTTAGTGTGGTTCCATAATCTTCACTACAATAGAAATACCAGGGCTGTCCAGAAAGTCTCCAGCCATGTGGTAGGAAAGTCGTATTAACAATGGCTGGGTACTTTCTGGACAGCCCTCATATTTTTCGGTCAAGGCGTTGGATGTTTGCTTATCCTGAGTGTACACAACGTCATAAACTGGATTTAGAGGCTCAGCCAAATTGGTCCTAAATGAGTTAAATACTTACTTAAAATTACACACATAAGTTAAAATTTTATCACTACTCTTTGAGAGCATTCAAAGCTTTAATTAGGTTCACAGTGTCTAATATTTTTTAGTACAAGAATTATATGACAAGGCTAATTCTTGACCAAACTGAATTGAAATTTCCACCCACCTCTTTGATTTGTTGGGTGTCATTTTTATTAGAAAAAAAAGATGATGTGCATGAAACTGATCATTGAAAACTAATTTTGGTCAACCCAACACTTAGTTATTAGTTTAAGAATGCAAGGAAAACATATAAGCCAGCATCAACTTGCATGTTTAGCCACAGGTCCAAGAGAACAACATAACATCTATTTGATTTGACATCTGAAAGTTAAAGCAAAGCCTGGGTCTTGGTGAATTGGTCAGCATAGTTGTCAGCCCCTCTGTCCCCTGACTTTCAATGATAAAAAAGGAACACACCTATAGTTGGCTAAAATTGTATCATAGGACTACACCAGACCCAGAGTGTATGCATGTGTGTGTCCCTACACGACCACATTTCTGTGATTTGAGTCAGTATTGCAGGAGCCTTGGAGGATCTTCCTAATAAAACAATTCGGTATATTTGGGTCTGCTTAAAAATATAGCTATCTGAATCTACTTTCAAAAATTGTATATTGTATGATATACAAAGGCGGGGAAAATATCCACTCAGTACACATGTAGGTACCAAGTGCCAGACATATGCTTTCCACCCCAGAAGAGCCAGGGCCCAGGAGGACAGAGGATGTGAATGTAAGCAGTAACATTACAGCAAGGTAATGCCTCACAAAAAGAAAAGGCACAAGATGATATAAATACATAAAGGTGGATGCTGTGCATGGGCTTGGGTGGCTGCATCTAGACCATTTCCGGAGGACACAGTGGTGGAAGCGGTATGATGCAATCCATGTTCCAGATGAGGAAACCGCGCGTGCATGGTGCATGTGTGCAGGTGGCTGCTTCTCTTTTTGTCACCAACACTTTCTGGTTCTGCACTCCAGATATTGACGAATGCGTCTCTGGTAAAGCTGTGTGTCCCTACAATCGAAGATGTGTGAACACTTTTGGAAGTTACTACTGCAAATGTCACGTTGGTTTTGAACTGCAATATATCAGTGGCCGATATGACTGTGTAGGTAAGATTCAGTGGGATCTTCCTTTCTTCCCCTCCCACCAAACCTGTCAGCTTTCTCTGCAGATACTTTGGTGGCAATTCAACCTAAGAGGGGGACAATCTGCTGACCAGACCAGCTTAACAACACAGAAAAGTCTGGGGCTTTTTAAAAAGTCTCTGGCATTTAGGAAATTCCAAGGACATCAATAATGAAGCCAGGTCAATAATTATTTAAAGTAAGGAATATAACTCTATTATGGAGGCGAATATCTCAGGATGGTTTTTGGGAGTTTTTAAAAATTGGGTTGTTTTTGATTTGTTTATGTTTTGGGTTCTCATCTGAAAATGAGAACAGTAAAGTAGTATTTATATCTGATAAAAGGAAGAAATACAGGCCTATCTGATCTTGATCTCACTGGGCTGTTCATAACAGTTTCCATCAATGGTGGCTTTAGAAAAATGTCTGAAGGACATGAAGGCACATATTCTTTCTTCTTTAGTTCTTTCAAGATCCAAATAAAATGTTCCCTTCCCATGATCACCAAAATCACTCTCTAATAAGATTCTAGTACCAGTCAGCTATTGACCTAATCTGTGTGAGTTAAAATGTCATTACTCAGTAAAGAGATTCCAGGTGTCAATGAGCAAGTGGGCAGTGTATTTGAGGAGCCCTTGGAAACCCCTGATATAATGTACGATGAAGACCTATCCTGTGGCAAAGAGAAATTCAGGCACCCAGTAGCTTCCTATTTATATAACCTGTGTAACAAAGGCGTGTGCCTGACTTGGAAAGTTAACATGTAAAGGAAATAGGATCTATTTCTTTCAACCCTACACTCAGGGCTTCTCAGGACACATCTTGTGTAGTCATGCTGGGGCAACATTCAATTACTGGGTTTCAAACCATCTCCACGGCTCTTCCCTTAAACCATTCTAGACAGGCTATCAAGTCTTTGTTTCTCATGTGCATGGACCCCATGCCCTCCTGAAGACCTATGCGTAGCAGTAATGAGCATAATTCTCTTTTATAGAACAGGGTGGAATTCACATGGAAAGCTTCAAAAAGTGATGAAGATTATAGCCTCAGAGCTCCCTTTGCGGCTAAATTACAAATAATAGGCTATTTTGTGCATATGTCTACAAATGCATAGGTAGAAAATGGGGAATAGGACAAATGAACCTCAAGTTCTCACTTGAGTGGAACTGGGCAACTTTTCTTCCTCTAAACCCAGCGGAGGGCTCAGACCAGCCTGACCCTTTTTCCTGGTCCTCTTTGAACAAAACACCCAACCTGTTAAGTCCAGATGATGTCAGAGGTTCCCAGCTGATTGTTAACTTTTGTTCATTAGGAGTTTCAAGCCTTACCAAATACAGAATCAATCTTCTGATATTGTTATTTAGTTCTAGAGTAGGCAAATGAAAGAGTGAAGAGGAAAACCTAAACATATTGCAGAGTTCCATAGCTGGGAAATGAACTTGCTGCTGTGGGGAAAGGAGCTGCAGACACACCCCCTAGGTGCCAGGCACTGGGCAAAGGGAGGGCCTCTGCCAATGTGCCTGGGGTCTTGAACTCCTCTCAGCTCTCAGGCAACACTAGGTTTGTTGGGGGTATTGAGCGGCTGACCTTGGAGTTGCTTATGTGTAGGGATGGTCTTTCAGTAAGCCCTGTTAACACAGATTTCACTGGCTTGTTCGCATTTTTAGATATAAATGAATGTGCTGTGAATACCCATACGTGCAGCCTCCATGCCAATTGCCTCAATACCCAAGGATCCTTCAAGTGTAAATGCAAGCAGGGGTATAAAGGGCACGGGCTGCAGTGTTCTGGTAAGTCTCATTTGGTTGTGGTGGCTGAGCTATTCCCAGTAAAGCATTCTCTCCGTGTGGCCTAGCTCCCTTGACTTCTCTCTCTAACTGTCTTTCTCACTCTCACTCTTGCTCTGTGACTGTGTGCACAATGTTCAGATTAAACTCTGCCTCAGCCTTGTCTTCTTTGCATATTGGGCCATGTCTCCAATATTCACTGAAGTTGCAGGCACTAAACTTAAAGAACAGCGAGAGTACATGGCCGGGCGTTGTGGCGGGCACCTGCAGTCCCAGCTACTTGGGAGGCGGAGGCAGGAGACTCGCTTGAGCCCAGGAATTGGAGGTTGCTGTGAGCTATGATGCCACAGCACTCTATCCAGGGTGATAGCTTGAGGCTCTGTCTCAAAAAAAAAAAAAAGAAAGAAAG
>CAUYON010114343.1:0-19896 GCA_963573935.1 Arctocebus calabarensis
TTCATATAGTAAACGAGAAAATATCATGAATGTTATGTTAATCAGGTTGATAAAATATCTCAGATTGCATGTGAAGCCCCCACACTGTACCCCATGGTTGAACTAATGTACACAGCTATGATTCAATAAAAAAAAAAAAAGTTTGCCTTTGATTTGAGAGATCCTTTCTTCTGCCTGCTCCACTCTATTACTGAGGGATTCTGCTGTATTTCAGAGATCCTCAAATAATTTTTTCATTTCTTTGAGCTCTGTTATCTCCTTTCTCATTATATCCATATCTTTAGTGAATTTGTCTTTGATTTCATTTATTTCTTGAGACATTGTACAACTTTTTGGCTTTTAATATCCATCTTTTCCTCCAATTTATTCATTTTATTTGCCATCCATACTCTGAATTCTAATCCTGACATTTCAGACATTTGTTTATGAATTGCATCTTCTGATATATCCCTTTTATCATTCCTTGGGGGAGTTGATTTATACTGATTATGCATGTTTCTAGAGTTCTTCCTCTGGTTTCTCCCCATGTTCATTTTATGTAGTTTGGGTATTAAAACTGGTAGGGTATAGATTGAATTGGGGGATCCAGGAATTGTACTTACCAAAATTAGCCCTTTACCAAAAAGCTGAGATTAGGGATTGCAGCTTTTTTCCTTACAGCCTTACAAAGGTCCTTTTCAGACCTGCTGCTAGAGACTCTGAGGAACAGATTGGTTTGATAGGGCTAATTGGCTCTGACTTGTAGTCAGCTAGGCGCTATTCAATCCAATTAAGTTGCAAAATTAGGCTAATATCTTAGCTGGGTGGGTGATACAGGTAACTGAGATCCCTTGCCCCCACTCCCCCACCCCAGCAACTATTATAGGAGAAGTCAGTCCCTCCCAGTTCAACACCCCCTTGGTTCAACTTGGAGGGTCCCTGGGTGGACAACCCAAATTGATAGTTCCAAAAGCAATTATCCTGGGCAGTACAAATCACAGATCAAGTGAGAGAGTTAAATCAGTGACCAACAATCAGGTGGCAGGGTTCCACAGACAGCTTGGACCCAGAAACTAAAGATGCTGGAATTGGGCTCTCTCTGGTGGTCAAGGGGTGAGGAAGGCTCACCCTGGCAAAGAGTCAGGTCAGAGAAATTGGTGCATCCTTCCCCACCCTATGCTGCAGTCTTGTCCCACCCCTGGTAACCCCATTGGGACTGGCTCCCTTCAGCGGGTGAAAGCAACAGGGATATGGGCCTTCCAAAGACAAGGGGGATCAACGCCACATCCTGTGCCGTAGTCTGCCGCAGAGCAACCTTGTGGGCCTGAAGCTTGGCTCCCTCTAGTGCTCAATGGCTTCTGGGGAGTGCAGCAGCAGCAAGAAACCCTGGGTGTGTTCACCGCTGTCTATGGTGGGGGGGCGCACTGCCATACCACGTATTTTGCACTCACCAACTCAGTGTCTCTGTCCCAATCCTGACCTACCGGAGCAAATACTGCCACGGGGTGCATTTTGCACTCACAGTGGTTGTGACCCAGTCCCAGCCCCACCCCACCATGGGCAGATGATGCTGCCACCAGAGGAAGTCTGCATCTCTGTCTGAGCTATGCTTCCACTCAGGCCAGGCATATTTTGAGCTCACAGAGGCTACAACTCTGTTCTGGCCCCAACCTGGGCAAGTGCGGAGGCAGCGAGTATTCTCGTGGAGAATACTGAATTTCTGTTCTAGCCTTCTCCACAGCAGGCCAGGTACTGCCAGGGGTATTTCGAGCTCACAGAGGCTGAGTATCTTTCCTAGCCCTGTCCCACTGCAGGCAGGTGCACTCTCATGGAGTCTGTATCTCAGTCCCAGCCACACCCCACCACAGGTGTACCCACTGCTCATGGAGCCTGTGTTTCTGTCCCAGTTCTGCTCCACCTGAAGCTGAACATGAGGTTGAGGCCCAGCTCCTTCCAGGTGCCAAGAGAAACGGGAAGTATTTCTCCAAAATCTAACCCAGAGTGTGAGCCCTGCTACCACTGCAGCTGCCGCACTGTGCCACAGGCCACATTACTCCCTCTCCTGCTTGAGTGCCTCACTCACAATCCCAGCTTTACACAGACTTGTAGCAGCCAACTCCATGCCCATACCTGTTGAGGAATTGACAAACACTCTGGACTCTTCAGGGGACAGGATTCCAGAGTGCAGGGTGGGGATGTGGGGGTGGACTGGGAGTTCATAATTACTGGAAGAATATTTGTTCAATTTTATGCTAGGCAGGAGAATGCCTGGACTCACAGGTCGAATCTCCCTGGAGAAGGAGTTCCAGTTTTTAATGGCTCTCTCCCGTGGCATAAAATAAAAGGAGATCTGAACACTGCTCACTTATTTGTAGAAAGTATACAGTGAGCTTCTCTCTTGGGGAAGGGGACTCTCATCCACTTGGGAATGGGTTTTTGTACCTCTAGTTTGTTTCCTCAGGGTTGTAGCTTGCCTCAGTAGGGGTGATGTGCACCCCTCAATCTTCTCTCTTAGCTCAGCTCCTAACCATCAGCTTTCTTAAGAACCTCCTGTCCTTTATCTCTCCTTCAGGGTGGCAGCCTCTGTGGAAAGCTGGCTCTGCTTGGCCATCTTGCCAATCCTATACAGTTTTGTTATTGTTATCTGACTCAATGCAAAACCACTAGACAAATGAATAAACATTGAATTTCACTGAGAGGAATAGTTGAAAGTCTCCCAGTTCATGGTTTCTAAAATGCCTACAAAACTTAAAAAAAACTATGTTACTACATAAAGATAGATATAGAGGTCAATGGATAAAAGAGAGAACCCTGAATGACAGTCTCACATGTATGGTCAAATAATTTTCAGGTTGGGCACTCAGAATATTTAGAATCCAGAGTAACAATACATGGTGGAACCATACCAAGAATATTTAAAAATAGCCCTTTTAGGAAATGGTTTTAGTAAAACTAGGTATTCACACGCATGCCAGGATAATGAAAGTGGACCCATAATTTATGTCATATGCAAAATTTAACACAAACTGACTATGAACTACTTAGAAGACAATATTAGGCAATCCTTCAAGATATTGGATTTTGCAATGATTTCTTGGACATGCTATCAAAAGCACAGACAACAAGAAGAGAAATAAATATTATGGACTATATCAAAATGAAAACACTATTCTGCATTCAGAGGATGCTATCAATAGAATCAAAAATAATTAATATATTCGCAAAATACTTTTAAATCTTTACATCTGAGAAGAATGTTAAAACCAGAATGTATTAATGCCCTAAAACTAAACAAGGAAAATTCAAACCGCCACATGATAATTAAGTTCACTAAAGTTAATATGAAGGAGAAAATTTTGAAAGCAACCAGACGTACAAAGCCGCCGCCCGTGCCCACTCATTCTTGAAGTTTTCTCCCAAGGCTTTGCAAGAACCAAGAGTCTGAAAATCAGAAACCAAGAGGCAATTTCTTTCTTTCTTTTTTTTCTTTCTTTCTGTGAATGCATCCTTGGGACATATGCATAGATTGGCCTAGATTGGGGGGGAGATGGAGTGAGAAATTGGGTTAGTAAATACCAAGTAGGAAAGCACAGATATCCTCTAATGTCAAAGATATGACCATCTCTGAAGCCTCTTCCCTTTTCCCCGTCCATCAAAATTATCCCCATCTCTTTATTTTGCTTGTGTTTTGTCATCTACCCATCATGTCTTGTGTTAAACTTATCTGTCCCTTTCTCCTCCATAGACTGGGAACCCTCATGAGACAGGGCCCAATCTTATTCATCTCTCAATTCCAAGAGCCTAACACAGCCCCTCAGATAAATAGGGCAATGAATAAATATTGGTTGAATGAGGAACATAACTTGTCTTTTAGCTTAGCAGACTGATATTGCTTATGAGACCATAGTGACCAGGAGGTCAAATTGTTTGGGGTGGTCAGGTGTAGTGGTGCTAGAATGAAATGCTGGGCCTTGATCCTGACACACCCTTACTTGTTTAATCTTGACCAACAGGCCTTCAATTCCTTCTGTTATAATTTCCTCATCTTTGAAAGCAGAGACTCTGCAACTAAAAGAGAGACTAAAGCCAAACTGCTCAATCTGAATACCACTTCTCCCACTTATAACTGTGTGCCCTTGGCATGTCACTTAGCCTTCCTGCACCCCTAACTCCCTATTGGCACAATGGGGATGAAGGTGGGACCCATCTTATAAAGTTATGATGAGGACTGCATGAGTTTATGTTTGTAGAGGACATAGAATGTGCTATTGATACATAACTAAAATAAATAGCTTGTGTCATCATTATTTCAGCCCCAATGTACTGAATTTCCCATAATTGGAAATTGAAAGTAGAAGGAGATAAGAACCACTTGCATTAATTTGGAATCTATTAAGTAAAGAACAAAACAAGTGGTTAATTTATATTTTAAAAGATATTCCAGATGTTAAAGGGTATATATGCCAGCGATGTGAGATAATTCATGGAAATAAATCATCTATTTTTATATATCTCATATATATGTACATATTTTTCACAAATATTGTCTAAAATGTTTATATTGGTGATCCTTAGATTTAAGATCCTTGCATTTCTTAAAATACCAGTCAAGTATTCACTCTGCTTCACATCGCTGTTGAATAATAAATTCATCCACAGTCTCATGCTCTGTCCTTTTGCCATTCAGTATCCTTAATAGACAATTTCCTAATTTAAAGTGCTAGTTAGAGTTTCTCAAGGCTTAATCCCAGGCTAAATGTATGTACCTGTATAAACCATTAGGCTAGGAAATTAGACACTGGAAGAAAAAGATCACCTTTATTTTACCTGGGATTAGGAATACATTTCAGTTGTTCCAGGGAACAAACCTATGTAGAAGGGAGCAGCATGCATCCAGCAAAATTTTTAAAAACAAAGAAAAAACACACAATAGAAAGAATATCTACATTTCTTAGGAGATAGTTGTGAGTAGAAGGTGACCATTGACAGTGATATAGACCTTCTTGATAAAATTAATTAATTACCTCTATAAGCAGCTGTCTAAATCACTCCAATCTCTATTACTGAGCTCCTCCATGCTGGGCCCACAAGACAGGCATTTCTTTGACCTTTCATCTAATCTAGACTTGTCTTTGCAGGAGTCTGTGTTTTAACACAACCTTTATCTTGTCTGATACGTGTATCTCATTTTTATTTACTAGCACAAGTTTTGTATGTGACTTCGAACTAGGAAAACTTCTGTCATATTACATCTGCTGAGATAGGAAGGGCTTTGGTCCCTGAATCAGAAAACGGTTCCAGGCTCAGGTCAGCTATTCACAAACTGTGAATTTGGGGGCCTCTGGACCCCAAATTCTTCCTTCACATGCTCTTTCTTCTCCCATCTTTAAAGGGTCAATAGAATTATGAGCATAATTAGAATGACAATATTGCTATCCACCCCTTTTACAAGTTTACCACATGACATACACCGTACCAAGTGTTTTGTACGTACTACATAGTAGCTAACTTACAATTTTCCCCAATATACAGAGCCCTCTTGAGGCTCAGTTGCTTTGAGTGTCCCAGGTCACATTGCTACTAAATGTATGGCAGAGGAAGAATTCAAACAAGTGTCTGCAAAACCCAAAAGTGGTACTGAGAAGTGATCTCTGAGAAGGGAGAATAGATGATAAGGTCAAAATGTGAGAAAGAAATAATACAGCTTGAAGAATTAGTTTTTTTCTCCAGAGAGCTAATAATTCCAATATGAGGTCATGGAAGAGATAAATCCTGGATGAGGCAGTCATCAGCAAATCAATCAGTCCATCATTGATGGGAATTCAGTGATTTGGAACATGTGCCAGAAGTCGAAGTCAAGGTCAGAATGTGTACATAGCCCACAGACTCAGTGTGCTCAGCTTCCATTTCTAAATCATGGAGAATGTGGTTTACGTGGCCCTGACTCGCCAGGGTGCTGCTAATGTCATTGGAAAAACATGGCACCTACGTATGGCTTACAGACAGACAAGTATAAAAGCATCTCATGCAAACCAGTCCTAGACAACTCAGACAGCTTGGAGGGTAGAAATCCAGGTTCTTAAAGTGAAATGTTTTATCTATTTTTAAAAAATGCTTTTATACAACTAGGAGATAAAGCTGCACATATAAAGTAGTATGACCCTTCAGCACTTGATGACACCCCAGTGCAATGAGCTAGATATATCAGGCTTTAAGGGAATTGGAAGAAATCATCAAGAAAGATTTTTGTCTCTTTTCATGTTAGCCTTAAACATAGAAAATACAAGAGTAAACATGTAAAAATGTAAGGGATTTGTTTTTTATTCACGGGATGTGTAATTTTTTCCTGCATCTTTTCCCAGAATTAGTATGGGTTGTGTAACAGTTTTATTAACAATGCCCTTATTAGATTTTTACAGTGCTCCACCCAAATGTGTAACTGGAGTCTGTATATCTAAACCAATCTACATAAAGAAGTCAGAAGATTATGAATTTTTTAATGTAATTAATCAATATTTGAAAATGGCAAGGCAGTCATTAGGGAACAATTAAGCTATGATGTAAGAAGATAATTAGTAAATTGGGGACGACATGGGTTCATTCATTAGTGGAACACTTAAATAATGTTCTTTATCTGTTTTCCCATAACAGTGGCATTTTTAAACTTGACGCTGAGATTTGAATAATCCCATGTTTTCTTTCTGTATATGTCCATTTGTGGCTTTCACTTTCACTAGGAATGAATGTGATTGTTTTCTTCTCTTCTAACCATCGAATTTTCCCCTACATCTTTGCATCACATTAGCATGTTTTTCTCAGAAACAGCACAGCATTTTGTATATTGCAGTTATATAACTGTAGATTTCACTATTATTGTCAAATTTGAGATTACCAGATAGCCTTTTTTCTTCAGGGGACTAGACTTTAGCCAGTTTGTTTGTCTCTTCTGCTATTTTTGACACATTTTGTTTAGTTTAAAGTACATACCTAAAATCATAGAAGACTAAGCTTTTAGAAATTCAAAAGCCCAGGCCCTGTTAGGGAAAAAAAAAAAAAAAAAAAGGCAGACAATCCAATTGAACAGTGGATGAAGACTGTGAACAGAAATTTCAAAGAAGATCTTCAAATGGTCAATAAAATAGAAAAAAAGGTGATCAACTTTACAAATCATCAGGGAAATGCAGTACTATTGTGCACTAATCACAAATTGGTACAACTACTTCGAAAATTGATGCTATCTGCTAAGCTGAATCCACATACATTACCCTGTAACTTAGAATACCAGGTATACATATATCCTCCTAGAATATGGACATATGTTTACCAAGACACATGTACAAGTATATTAATAGCAGCCCCAAACTAGAAACCATTCAAACTATTTCTAGTTTAAACTAGAAACTATTTATAACAGCCCCAAACTAGAAACCATTCAAACATCCATTCATAATAGAATGGATGTTATATAAACAGCATGCTATATACACAGCAAAGAAAATAAGTGAATTAAAACCAAATACAACACGGTCAATGCTAAGGAATATAATACTGAGCTAATTACAAAAGAGTTGTTGCTACTTCCATAAACTAGCAGGCAAAGGTAAGACATGGTATTAGAAGTCATTGTACTGGTTGGTTATCTTTGAGAATGGGGGAAATGTAGATAATGTTTGCTGGAAATGCTAGAAGTGTTCTGCTTCACTCTAGGGTGCTACCTACAGGGAAGTGTTTCCTTCCCAAAAATTCACATGGGTATAAATGTTTTGGGTACATTGTCTTATAAATATGTATATTACTCAATAAAATTATGTACAAAAAGAAATCCAGGTTTCTACAAGTCAAAATTTTTTATTTGAAAAAATAGAAATCTTTGGACATTTTTAAGGGCTTTTTCTTTACTATTCTTCCATTTGCATTTCTTGGAATATGATGTGGTGACACTGTAGGTTAGGGAGCCACATTTTGAGAGCTACCATTTTCCAATTATTCTACATGAGCTCTCCCAGCCTTCTTATTTCTCTTAATCCATAAACACCACTTTCCATTCCTAGTACACCCCTAGAACAATCTCTCCAGGGTCTCCAGGAACCAATTTTAAGACCCTTTCAGTTCTTTTCCTACTTGCATTTGGCCAATTGCAACTTTTCCCCTAGCTCCAGTGTCCAGTCTTTCTGAGTTTTCCTCCTGTTTTGCTGAACTCTCCCTTGCAGACTTCTCTTCGACCACTAAATGTTGGCATCCCTCAATGCTGTGTTCTAAACCACCATTCTCTTCTTCTGGTGATCTCATCCTCATCCTTGATCTGAATTACTACCTTTTGCTGATGACTCCTCAGCCTGTACTCTTCCTGAGCTCAACCCCATATGATTAACATTTTCTGAACATTTCTCCCTGGATATCCTTCACACATCTCAAACTCACTCTCTTACCCCACAAATTCTCTTATCCTACATGCCCTTTCTTATCATTATCTGCCCAGTTGGGTTCCTGCATATCATCCTAGTCTCTTCAATCTGCTTCACTCTCAAATCAGCATTTTTGGCAATTCTCTTTGTGAAACAGCATTCCCACTCTCTGCCCTGCTGTAACGCAGCCTCTGCTCTCATCCTGTTTAGATCACAGCACTGATCTTCTCAATCATCTCACTCCCAGGCCTCCCTTTCTGCTGCAATTCTCTTCATCCTGCTGCTACCTAACTCTTCTAAAAGGTAAATATGATTATTTTAATCCACAACTTAAAATAACAATTTTACTCTACAGCGTAAAATCCAAACTCTAGCATCTGGCTCTAGCCCACTTTTGGACTCTCATTTTAAGAGCTTGAAGCTTCTCAAGCATCAAATTTCATAAAAATGAAAGGAAGAGGGATCTTGTTAAAATGCAGATCCTGGTTTGGTAAGTCTAGAGTGCAACCTGAAATTCTGCATTCCAAAAAACAGCCAAAGGATGCTGATGTTGACGACTGTAGCCTACATCACAAGGCCCTGCACAGCCTCTTCATTGCAGCTGCAATGATGTACCTGTAGCTTCCTAAATGTAATTTATTGCTTCATGATCTCTGTGCTTTATACCTGTTGTCCTCTCTGTTTGCCATGCTTTTCCTCCTTTTTCTTTTTTTGTTTTTATTTTTGAGACAGTCTGGTCTGTCACCCTGGGTAGAATGCCATGGCATCATAGCAACTCACAAAAACCTCAAACTCTTGGGCTTAAGGGATCCTCCTGCCTCAGTCTCCCAAGTAGCTGAGACTACAGGTGCTGCCACAATGCTTTCTAGTTTTCCGATCTTTAGGAGAGATGAGTCTCACTCTTGCTCTGATTGGTCTTGAACTCTTGAGCTCAAGTGGTTCACCTGCCTCAGCCTCCCAGAGTGCTAGGATTACAAGTGTGAGTCACTGCACCTGGCCCTTTTCCTCCCTTCATTATCTACCTAATCAACAAAACCCTTCAAGACACAAGTAAAAAAGGACCTCTTCAGGAAAACTACCTGGTTTCCTTTGCCTCTGGAATGACTGGATATTTACTTCTTTGCCTTTGTATCAATCAGTACAATGCTTAGGTTTAGACAAGTATTACATCTCGGGCTCTGGTTCTTGGGGGGGGGGCCTGCACTTTGAACTTGAAATTTTTCAGATTATCAGTTATCAATATCCTTTGGGTGTGATGTCTTAAGCCTTGACTTGAATGCATGTGGGCCCTGGTCACCACTATTTTTCATCATGGCAACTTGTTATCCAACATTCCATAGATAGTATTGACTACATGCCCTGAGGAAGGCTGGTGGGGGGCCCAGAGCTGGGATGTGGTTGATGGACAAATAGCTCTTATCAACAATGGCAATATTTCCTACAGAAAATAACATGAGACTTAGCAGTCCACATGTTACTGACATGCTGATTTGGGTGACCCTCACTCACATAGAACCTAGGACCATTTCAGGTCTCTGAAATTCTGATGGTCCACTGCTAACCCCTGAGTTTGTCCCTCTTTGTGGACTCCTACTTCTGTTCTCACTCATCCGTGTTTTAATCATACTTGTCCCTGGGCTGTAGCGCTTGAGGGTGGTGGAGATGGCAGCAGGAATCTTTTATTTTATGTGCCTTCCCACCATTGGACCCAAAGAGGACATTTTACCTCCAGCTCTTCCTGCTATGTGTGAAATAGTTCTCTAAGAGTGGCTGGACCTACCTCCTTTGAGGGCTTTCATCACTTTGCAAAGGTCCTTCTTGTTGGTGTCCTATTTTGCCTCTGATCAATGTGTAGCCACCACAACCCTTGGAGTCCTCTCAGGCATGCTGAATGATGTACCTGTAACCACCATGGGATCAATCTTCTCACACTGTGAATGAACTGTCACTTCTCTTTTCTCCACTAGTGGAGATAAATAGAAGGCATACATATAAGCCCTGTCAAAAGAGATCACCAGTCACTGTAGCCCAAAGAGAAGATATGTTGAGATGATGTGATGTGTTCTATGATGTGATGTGTCTATACCATGAAATTCCGAACAATACATTTCTCATGATCAAGGAATTTTAATTATCACTCACATTTTCCTATGAACTCTGGGTAAGCCTTAAATTTGTGGTCATCACTGGTAAATCATAATTATCAACCCTTGGGAAGTCAATAGTCATAGCTGATGCAGCATCGTGGGGGCTATACCCAGCATTTAGTAATCAGCGTCAGGGAACTGCAGAGATCAACAGGTCTATGTTGTCTTAATAAAAACAGGTCCCTCAGGGTCATGGAATTGTGATTACTCACAATGTAGCTGTCTTTTCCTCCTAGTGGGAATATCAGATTAGCCAAAAATGGAACATTTGACAATAAAGAACACGAAGTAATGGCACCTGGCCACTGTAAAGAATCCTCAAATGCATTGATAGGATAAAAAAAAACAAATAACCAAGTACTTCTCTACCCTGAGTTCTAAATCTTCATCAATAAATCTGCACAATAAAGTGAGTGAATGATTTTATAATATGTTTTTGAATCAAATTGCTTATATAGATAGGTTTGCTGAACAAACCTGTGTCTGGAGCCCTGGAGTGGCCTTAACGAGTATCATCCATGCAAGATATCTATCTCACCACACACGACACGGCCCTGTCACAGTTCACCTGCTTGCTCTTCTCTCTCAGCAGTGGGTAGTAAGTGCTCTGAAGGCAGAGACTCTTCTTTTACTTCTGTATCCACAGAATCTAGCATAATGTCAAGAGCAAGAGAAGTTAAATAAAGCTTGTACTTTGGTAAAAAATAATTGTGTCCGCACCTCTTTAACAAAGTGATGTAGATCTACAGCCATTCCAATTAAATTAAGATTCTCGTCTAAACTGGTTCATTTGCTAAGGACAGGTTTGCAAGCCCCAGTGTACTTGGAATTTTATTGCAACATAGGCTACTACAAAGTATTGCTGTGAAGCAGAAAGGAGAAATCATCTTTTTTTTTTTTTTTGTCAATTTTTGCAAACACATTTATTCACTTAACTTGGCATTCTGTGCTAATGAAAGTTCAGATGTTACAAAGGTAAAAAGAGAAGTAGTGGCACAGGAAGAAAGTAAGGATGAACAGGACATTTCACAATTTGTCAACATGTGAATATTGGCATCCCCTTTTTGACAGAATAAAGTCCTGCCAAGGACTCTTGTCAGAAATAAAATATGCTGGCTCATGCAAGATACACCAAAAAACACAAGAACCCATTTATTATTTTTGTTGTAAAATGCAATTTTGATTTTCCTGAACCTTTTATAAAGAGAGGTTTTCAACACTTCTTCTATAAAATTCACTCTGATCCCTCTAAGGCACAAAGATGCAGCCACTAGAACTATGAGATGATTCCAATAGAAACTTCATAGTCATGCTCGAAACAAGAAGAATTAGTCACTTAGCACAAACTCACGAAGAGAAAATATATGGGAGTGTACTGGCCTTTTGTCCTTGGTGACTGTCCGCATGTTTAATTTTTCTGAGTTGATGTTCATAGCAAATTTGATTTAGTGATTTTATGTACTCTCACCAGCTAAAGTAATACATATTTTAAATCAACTGTCAGTAACCTTCACAGAGTGAAGCACATAAATGAAAAGGATTTAATGAAATGCTACAATATGTATATTACTGCCCCCCAAAAATGCCATTTCACAAGGTATTTGCTTTGTTTTGAATGCAGAATAGGAAATTACTCTCAACGATCATTTTATGCATTTGCCCCTTAAGTGCTTCTGAACAAGGAGTTATAAAACAAGAGTTGGCAAGAGAGAAAGGGTCTTCTTTGTTGACTTTTAAATAAACATTTTATGTATTAAAAAGCCAAGGCAAAAATATGCCTGAGAATGGGGACTGCCCTCACTTTGATTAATGCAAAGAAAGCTTCCCGAGTTCACTATTAGGTCAATAGTGATGTATCAGATGCCAATGCAGCTCCTTCTCCCTGCCATTTTTTTTTCCAGAATAATTTTCTGGAACACACATGTTCCAGCTGCAATCCATGGAGTCTCCTGACTCCTCCAAGCTAGCTTAGGGTCCAAGGGAGAGACTTTGTAGTTTAACCAGGGACTCAGCAGCCTTCTGAGGTCCCAGCTTCCTGTGCAGTCCATCCACCAACCCACCAGGACTCTCCACCTAGCTGTAACTGGACCATTTTTTCTTGTTTCAGTATTTTGGTTCCCAAGTGAGATTTACTTAATTAAGATGGTTTTGCTTCCAAACAAAAATTTTAAACTACTCTAATTTGGCCTGAGAATTTTTCATTTGTTTATTTAATAAAGATACATTAAGCACGATCTATATTCAAAGAACTCTACTAAGTACTGGGGATGCAGAAAGGGAAAATAGTGGAGAAGGGCAAGACAGGAGAGGGGTGGAAGGACATTGTGGCACAAGGAACTGTGTGGTAAGATCCTGGGACAGGAGGGGAGACGACTGTGTAAGTCATGATGAATAATTTTCATGTAATGTTTTTCAACTGCTCAAGTGTTTATTATAAAGAACAATTCCACAGGCTGAAGCAGATAAAGATTGAGAACCAGTAGATCTGGCAATGCAGAAACTCTAGTCTCTGATACAGAAGCCTCAGTAGGGAGGTATAAATAATATTCTAAACAAGATATGACCAATGTTGGGAGTGAGACAATGGCAGTCTGGGCAGGTTCATTAACAGACAGCATTGCTAAGATAAGGATTGTTGAGCATGAGTGAAGAGGTGACAGTAACAATGAAGGTGCCATGGTGCCTGGAAGGCTGGTACAAGCATGACCTTAGAGAAAAGATGATCAACATTTTTTAGGCATGTGAGACTTGAGGTATCAACTGAAATTCCAAGTGGAAAGGTCCAGTAAACATTTGGAAACACAAGCCCAAGAAACAAAGTAAGGCTAAAATTACCAGGGCAGTATTTGGAAACAGTATTTGGAAATTTGGCTAAAATTACCAGGGCAGTATTTGGAGATACAGATGGCAGTTAATAATTAGTGATATTTTCAACCAAAGACAGAAATGCAACCTTAAATAAGAAATCATATTAAGTTTTCTTATTAATTCATTGATATAAATTTTTTGACCTCTATATGAGGGCCATGAAATATGAGGAAAAATAAAAGACAGAGGAAATGAATATGTAAAGAAAATTGAAAAAGAATAATGAAAAAGACATAGCGAAGTAGCCCCAAACTTCTTGGCACCAGGAACTAGTTTCATGAAAGACAATTATTCTATGAACTGTGCAGGGGGGTGATAATTTCAGGATAATGTAAGCACATTACATTTATTGACCACTTTATTTCTATTATTATTAAGTTGTAATATATAATGAAATAAGTATACAACTAACGATATTGCAGAGTCAGGGAGCTCTGAGATTATTCTCCTGCAACTAGATGGTCCTGGTGTTAGCATCTCTGCCTCAGCTCCACCTCAAACCATCAGGCCTTCGATTCTCATAAGGAGTGTGGAGCCTAGGTCCTTTACATGCAATTTATAGTAGGGTTTGCACTCCTCTGAAAATCTAATGACCCGTTGATCAGACAGGAATCAGAGCTCAGGCAGTGATAAGAGCAATGGGGAGCAGCAGCATTGCACATCCTTTGGGTGAAGTGCACGCTTATTTTTATTTTTATTTTTTTTGAGACAGAGCCTCAAGCTGTCAACCTGGACAGAGTGCTGTGACATCACAGCTCACAGCAACCTCCAATTCCGGGGCTCAAGCGAGTCTCCTGCCTCTACCTCCCTAGTAGCTGGGACTACAGGCGCCCGCCAAAACTCCCGGCCATTTTGTGGTTGCAGCCGTCATTGTTGTTTGGTAGGACCGGGCTGGATTTGAACCCGCCAACTCAGGTGTACATGGTTGGTGCCTTAGCCCATTGAGCCACAGATGCCGAGCCACATGAAGCAAATTTTATCCTGTGGCCTGGGGAGGTGATGTATCACTCAATTATTCTACCTCTTTGGGATGTAAAAACTTTTATATGGGAAAGAACCTTAGAGATTATTTAAGGCCAGGTTGCAGGGCCACATTTGGGAACTGAGAAGCTCCCTGCAGAAGACAGCCACCTGGAACCAGTAAGGTTAGTTACACTGCAGAGGAAGCAGAAACTGGTCTCTGGACTTCCGTCCAAATGCTCTTCCCACTGTACATTCTGTCTCACCGGCACTGGCATATGCTAGACCCTGAAATTGAACCCTGGGGTCCTCCTGTCTGCTGTATTTATATGATCACCTTGACACAATAAAGCAAAGTGATTCAAAGGGATTTTGGAGGCAGATGGTTAAGATTCAAATCCCTGATCCTCTACTTATTAGCTATGACTTTAGGCATATTATTCAATATCTCTGAGTCACAATTTCCCCATCCGTAAAGTGCCAAAGACCATACATGCCTCCTAGGGGTACTGTAAAGATTAAGTAAGTTAATGTGTATGTAGCACTTAACTCAGCGCTTACCATGGTAGTTAACACTGTTGGTTATCACCAGTGCTATTATCACCTACTTAAGTATTATTTTGACCTTCTTAGTAAAAAATAACCTAGTGATTTCGAATTGATATCTTATTGCTCCTCCAGGGAGTTTGTAGTATGTCTGTTTTCCACTTTTTTCTCTGCATTTTTTTTATCCATTCAACAATATTTATTGAATACCTGCCATGTACCAGACATCTTTCTAGGCACTGGAAAGGCCATGATAAACAAGCTAAACAAAATGCCTATTCTTAGGTACGCAGATGCAGTGTGGAAGGGAAAGACAGCCAATAAACACAAAGAAACAAGATCACCTCAAAGAATGATCAGCGCTCAAAGGAAATGAAAAGCTTAGTGATTTTTGACGGGGGCTTGGGAAAAGGTCCTCTGAGGAGGTGATAAGAACAAACCCTTGAAGATCTGAGGGAAGAGCTTTCCAGGCACAGGAGAACAAGTACAAAGTCCCCAAGTCAGAATCAAGGAAGCAACAGACAGAGAGTAAGTCTGGTAAGACTTAACGAGCTCCAGGTAAGAAGAGGATGGTTCACCAGGCGCTTGGAGAGGTCACCCCAGAGTCTCACATGGTCTTTAACATGGTGACTACTTGCTAAGAGCCTTCCCAAGCCACTGGACTTATTCCACTATTTAAATGCTAAGCCTCATCTACTCACTGTCAAAGGTGACACCTCCATGCACCCTCACTCCCACTCCTGCCATACAATAATGATCTGGCAAGTGTCTGCAGAACGAATGAATCCTTAGTGGCATGACTGAGCACCGCGTACTGGCTGACTTGTGCAACTCTGTTCAGTATCTTCTGGCTGAGCAAAGTGACCCAACCCAGCACTGTTCCACAATACCAACACGCCCCAGGATTCACTAGACCACTGCCAGGAAAAAAGTATCAGAGGCCCTTTTACAGGACTGCTGGGAAAAGAGATCTCTTTATTATTGAGGAAAATGACTGGTTATATAAATTTCCAACCACTACAAGCTGGCAAATCAGATGGATCTGGAAAGTTATTCCCTTAACCCTCCTCACTCAAATTCAGTGAGTATAGTACTATGTAAATGTATTGATATAGAGACTCATATAAGTTTGTCATCTGAGAATTTCTCTATATACTAATTTTTCAACTAGTAACTGAGATATCATAACCTGAGCCAAAACACTTTCAAAAGCTCATATAGGCTGGGTGTGGTGGCTCACCTGTTTAATCCCAGCACTTTGGGAAGCTGAGGTGGGAGAATGATGTGATGCCAGGAGTTTAAGATCAGCCTGGGCAACACAGAGAGACCTTGACTCTAACCCCCCCCAACCAAATCCCTCATATTAAAGAAAAACTTCATAAATAATTTAGTCTCAATAAGAAAAAAAAAACTGCTCACAATAATAGTAACATCTAACATTTATTAAAAGTTTATTGGCTCAGCACCTGTGACTCAACAGGCTAAGGCGCCAGCCACGTACACCTGAGCTGGCAAGTTCAAATCCAGGCTGGGCCCACCAAACAACAATGACGGCTGCAACCAAAAAATGGCCAGGTGTTGTGGCAGGCGCCTGTAGTCCCAGCTACTTGGGAGGCAGAGGCAGGAGACTCGCTTAAGCCCAGGAATTGGAGGTTGCTGTGAGCTGTGATGCCACAGTACTCTATCCAGGGTGACAGCTTGAGGCTCTGTCTCAAAAAAAAAAAAAAGAGTTTACTATACTATAAGAGATATTTCTTTATATGGTTTACCTATGCCATCTCATTTAAAAGCTCACAGCAACCTTCAGAGGTTATTACAATCACCCCCTTTTACAAAGCAGAATACTGAGGTCCAGAGAAATGAAGTTATTTAGCAAGTGCACAATGAAATGCATCTAATCAGCATTTGGAGGATACAAAAAAAGTTTTTTGTTTGTTTTTGGACGGGGCTGGGTTTGAACCCGCCACCTCCAGCATATGGGGCCGATGCCCTACTCCCTCAAGCCACAGGCACCTAAATCAATTTCTTTACTTCAAGGTACATGTAGTCCAGTTGGCAAAATAAGACATTACACCTGACATAGTAAGATACAAAGGGTCACTCGCTGCTGGTGAAAATATAAATGCCACAGCTGCTTTGGAAAGCAGTCTGGTAGTTCCTCACATGGCCAAACACAGAATTACCACATGATCCAGCAATTCTAGGTATACATCCAAAGAAAATTAAAAATGCATGTCTATGTAAAAACATATATATGAAAGTTCATAGCAGCATTATTAATAATAGTCAAAAAGTGAAAAAAATTCACATATCCATCAACCAATGAACGGATAAATGCAGTATATCCATACAATGGAATATTATTTGGTCATAAAAAGGAATGAAGTACTGATAAATGTTCAAATATGAATGCACCTTTAAAACATGCTAAGTCAAAGAAGCTAGTCACAAAGGACTACATACTATGTGATTCCATTTACATGAAATGTCCACAATAGGCAGATCCATGAAGATAGAAAATAGATTAGTAGTTGCCTAGGGCAGAGGGTATGGGAGCTCATGGTGATATATAAAGAATATGGAATTCTTGGGGATAATTAAAGTATTCTAAGATTAATTGTGATGGCGGATGAACCATTCCATGGCTATACTAAAAGCCACTGAATGGTACTTTAAATGGGTATGGTATGTGAATGACATCTCAATAACGTCATTAGAGAATTCTAGAGGAGAAATTTCAAAGTCAAAAAGCAAAAGCAGTTTTGCTTAATATAAAACTGTTCTATGGGCTTGGCGCCCGTAGATCAGCAAGTAGGGTGCTAGTCACATACACCAAAGCTGGCAGGTTCAAGCCCAGCCCAGGCCTACTAAACAACAATGACAACTACAACCAGAAATAGCTGGGCGTTATGGCGGGAGCCTGTAGTCCCAGCTATTTGGGAGGCTGAGGCAAGAAAATAGCTTAAGCTCGAGTTTGACGTTGGCTGTGAGCTGTGACGCCACAGCACTCTACCAAGAGCAACATAGTGAGACTCTGTCTCACAAAAAAATAAAACATAAAAATAAATAAAACTGTTCTATGGTAGTGTCATCTGAAAACAGGTCCTAGCTTACCCCTGTAAAATGTCAATTATCTAAAATTATAATTTTCTATAATTTTGCATCGAAATCATACTTTGTATAAGCAGGAGAGACCAAAACAGAGATCACAAGTTGCCAGGCTCAGGGCAAGCAAAGGTTACCACTCCCTTTGACTGTTGATGACAATTGCTTAACCTCAGTTATAATCTGAGAACATTTCTATTTAGGTTTGATTTTTGGGTGGTGGGGAGTGGGAGAAAAGGATGGGGGTCATTGTCTGGAGTTGTGATAAGCTTTAAAATGTGTAGAGAAGAGTTAACAAGACTTGATTACGCTGACCTAGTGAGCACACCCAGAGATTGCATAAGATTCAAATGTCCAACATTATAACATCCCAAACTTGGCTTGCTGCCAGGATCTGAGAGCGCCTGACAGTAAATACTTGATATCTGAGAAACCAAATCCTAACTTCAGATCCATAAAGATGCTGTGTAGGATTACAGAAATGACTATTCACTTTCTCTTTCAAGGGAGAGCCTCTCTTGTTTCATAAGGTTTGGAGCCAAAAGTTTAAAAGGAGCTAGAAAATCTCTAAGCAAAGCCTCACAGACCTTGGAATTTTGACCAGTAAAAGAAAATCTCAAAAAGAGAACAATGCTGCTTGGGCGCCCATAGCTCAGTGGTTAGGGTGCCAGCCACATGCTCTGGGGGCTGGAAGGTTCAAACCCAGCCCAGGCCCGCCAAAAAAAATAGACAGGCACTATGGCAAGTGCTTATAGTCCTAGCTACTAGAGAGGCTAAGGCAAGAGAATCACTTAAGCCCAAGAGCTTGAGGGTGCTGTGAGCTATGATGCCATGGCACACTTCTGAGGGTGACAAAGTAAGACTCCGGCTCAATTAAAAAATAAATAAATAAAAAAAAAGAGAACAATGCTGATTAGAGACATAAGTTCCTAGGTGTACTTTAGAGGTAGTAGTTACTTCACCTCAGTTCTAAAGGAGAAACATTTTCTTCCTAATTTTATCTAAAATGTAACATTTCTTGGATAAAAGGTGCTATGAAGTTAAAATCCATGCAAATAGAAAAATAAATTAAAAAATGGAAACCAAATAATTTATATCTTCTTCAAATCATGTAGTTTACAGGAGTCAACACTCCTTAGTTAGACAAAAACTTGTGAAATGGCAATCTTCCAGGGCAGAAAGCACTACCATCACCTCATGAGCACTGTTAATAACAGATCTTTAAAATAAAGGATTGAAGAATGAGGACCATTTTACATTTGCTAAAGAAACAAGAAGAGGAGAGGTGAGGAGGAAAGGAGAAGGGAAAAGAAAGACTACTTTATATATTACTACTCTATATATTACTAACAGCATTAGACTAATCTGTTAATGTCCCATTTGGTTGAGCAGTCTGTATCTGCTTCTCCTAAAAAGAGCTTCCTACTAGTACAGACTCTTTGACAACTGCAGTAATTCCTCCTGGAACTGCCAGAGCCCAGAAGAGGTATCTTGATCTTGGCAGGAACCCAAGATGTGGCCAGCATATTAAATTGGTAGATGCTGCATTTAATGACTCCAAATAATATTTCTTGACTTGAATGGGAGTTTCTCTAAGAACTAAAGAATTAGTCTAAGACTAAAGGGAGGGGAAAATAATGGAGGGTTTGGTAAACACTAGAAACCTAGAACAGACAGAGGACATAAGATCATTTATTCCAGTGGTTCTCAATGGGGAGTGATTTTTGCACCACCACCCCCTCCAAACTCTGGGGACATTCAGCATCGTCTGGAAACATTTTGATTGTCATGGCTGTGGGTGCAATGAGTACCTAACGGGTAAAAGCCAGGGATGCTTCTATTTTTTTTTCTTTATTTTCTTTTTTTTTTTTTTTTTTTGAGACAGA
>CAUYON010114344.1:0-35452 GCA_963573935.1 Arctocebus calabarensis
GATCAAGGAAATGCCATGAAGGATATCTGTAACAGTATGATCAAAATATTTTTGAATGTATATGAATCGTGCCCTGTGATTGCACCAATGTACATAATTATGATTCAATAAAATTACTAAAAAAAAAAAAAAAAAAAAAAAGCTAAAAAATTTTTTAGTATGCCTTATAATTTTTGATAAAAGATAGACATATAATGTGTAATGCTTGGGTAAAAGAAATCAAGGTAAACACATATTTAGTATTTAGTAATGTGATAGCAAAGTGGGCATGGGGCAGGTTTGTTTTACAGTCCTCTCAGTCTTTTAATGAACTGGTACTCTAGACTGTGATCTTTACAAGTTCTCAGTGCTTTCCCCTGCTTAGGTGGAACAGGATGCTAGAGGGTGCTGGAACTGGGCACTTCTCTCACCATAGGTTAAGCTCTAATAAAACCTTAGAAGGTTTGGCTCTGGTTAAACATTTTCTGCTGAGAGAAGTCAGACTTTGTTAAGAAGAATGGGCTGCTTGGAGGATTTCATAATAGTTCCTTTTCCCCTTCTCTTGCTGGAATCAGGAGAAGATTTTTCTCTGATACTCATTATGAGAACTTGGCAGAACCTCGAGAGGTAAAACTGACAATAGTGTGGAACACCCTTTACTCTCCACCATGACAGAGTCCCCTGGAGTTTTTAATTCTCGGACTTGTCCTCACTGAACCTCCAGTAATTAATCAATTAATTTTCCAATCTTGGGGCTGGTTGCAGTTTGTGGTTTCTGCTCTATTAAGTTGTGCTTCTCTGTATTCATCTGATTGTTTCTCCCACTGGGGGCGGGGGGGCAGTGGTTTGTCCTGTGACATCACTTCTCTGACTGATCTAAGAACTATTGATTTTTCAGTTTGATCTGCCTTTTTACCTGTTAGGATGAAATGGCAACTTCTAAGCTCCTGATGCTATATCAGAAAACCCAAATAATCGTGTTTTAGTATTACCTTCAAATCAGTAGACAGTGCCAAGCAATTTTCCTAAGTTGTGGTATCAATTTACTCTTCTATTGTCAGTGTGAAAGCCAGTCACTCTTTAGCTTCCTTACACTTGCAATCATCAGTCTCCAATTTTAGTGATGCTGGTTGATATATGGTGGAATCTCATTGTAATTTTGTCATGGGCCCTTTTTTAACACTGTGTACCAGGACACTGTTGGCACCCAAGCAGACTCATTGTGTAGTCATCTAACTCTAACGCACATTGCTTTTGGGATGATAGGACTGTCATTATGCCTGAGGGAGCCTTAATTCCCTTAAAGTCATTCATCGAAGTGAGGATGTGAGTAAGAAGAGTGGGCCCTTAGTAACAAGTGGGGATGTTGCCAAGTTCAGAGGTATCACTAGGTTGAGTGATCCAATCATCTCAGTGCTCCCCATAATCATCAGGGGTCTTAAAATGTTACACGGACACTGTCAGCCTTTACTATTACTCTCTATAACCTTGGCAAGAGCACAGAATAAGTCCAGCCAGTATTCTCTGCCTCTTTGACATCTTATCAGTGAGGTTCTCGTGGGCATACACCAGCCCTGTCCTACCTATTTAACAGTGGAAAGAAATATGTTGCAAAGTTCTATCTATCCACACTGACCAAGCTTATGATTAAACCATCTTTCTTGTGGCTGTAGCAATATCGTCAGAGGGCTGCAACCCAGATGTCATTGAGGCAGTGGTGCTGCCCACCTTCTTGAACACCTGCTCCTGGGACACCAGCAGGATGCCTCCTGGATAAGATTGTGAAGGCAAAGCCCAGCCACGAGATTCAACATTGACCTCTTGTGGCATGCCATCTGTGCAGCGGCCCTGATAAAAACAGAGATGGTGAGACTTAGGAAGAAGCTGTATAAGTAATGATTGTCAAAGCTGCTCACTGAAAGCCAAGGGCAAAGCTGCTTATTCAAGGTCCTTGAAAATTCTTTTCTCCCTGGGTGCCATGACTCCCTGGATCTTGGAATGAACTTCTCCATTCTTTTTTGACTCCTCCTTAGCTGATCTCAACAGACCAACTTCTTTTTCTGTGTGTCTGCTTTTGTTCTTCCTGGATGGTTTGACCAAATCATGATGCAGAGTCTGGCTCTGTCCTCTCCCAGGCATCAGTTAGCTATGTCTGCTTTCGCCTGTGATTCTAAGCTGGCAACAGGGTGGGATTCTTAGTGACTCCCAATGCTTGATAATTTGGTCTATTTGTGACTCCTTATCAAATATTGAGAGTCACTCACCTTGTCCCTGTGGTTCAGAAAAGGATCACATTTCTCATCCTTCCCTGAAGATACTAATATAGATAAAGGTGTATGCCCAGAGACCCTTATCATGGGGTCAAACTGTTTCCAGGTCCGCATGGCTCATACACACTCTGTATAGATTAGTGCTGAAGCACATTCACAAGCTATGTTTTTAGAAGAACCAAAGGGTGAGCAGAATCCCAGGACTTCCTGGGAAAGAAACACCATCCTCCCCCCTTGCCCACACAGGCAGATTCAAATGCTGTTTACGATTTGATAATGGTATACAGCACCACACCGCAGAAAAGTGCCAGAAAGATAGACATTTGAAAAGTGAAACATTTGTTTGAAAAACTTCAGGCTCTTCCCCCCCCACCCCAAATCCTTTCCTGTGCTTAATATCCAGAAAGTTGAGAGAAAAATAACATTCTTGTCAATTTTTCAAGCGCTTTGCATATCCCGCCGGCGGCCCCCTCCGCAGCCTCAGCCAAGATGGCGGCTCTGAGCCGGACCCGCCTTCTCCCTCCCAAGCACTTTCGCTCGCTGCTCAGAAGACGCAGCCTCAGGGTCATCCCAGGCCACTCTGCAGCTTGGAGCGGAGGTCTACACACAGCGGATTTGGCTGCCTCCCTGTAGCACCAGCTGGTTGTCTATGGTAGGAAAGAATTGAAAGAGTATTTTACACCATGGAAATTGTCTTCCAGGCCCAGATGGACCGTCGCTGTTCTAGCTTTGACAGGCCAGGATAGATATATTCAGAAAGCCTTCCAGCTATTTAGTAACTCTTCCAAAACACTGTCAGCACCCATGCTAGGATGCAGGGAGTGGGAAGGAAGTCTAAGGAGGGAACTAAGCCTAGTTAGTATATATTTGCATAATTATCTTGCAGTGAATGGATGTGTGGCTGGGGGCAGGGCGGAGGTCTGCATGGACACGGAAAACCCGAGGGGACTTGAGCTTCCCTGGGTCGGCACCTGGACCCCTTCATGCAAATGCTCCTGCATTTTAAATGTCAGGTAACAAGCAGTAAAACGCCTTCAAATCAGCTCATCTGGGAGCTAAAGAGCAAAGTTGGGGCCCTAAACTCTTGGGGCCACTTCTTATTCTTTCAAGGACAAAGGTCAACCTGGGGCCACCTCCACCTGCAGCCTCTCTTGGAGGGCGGGGCAGAGGGAGAGAGGCTGGCAACTAGATGCCTGAGGTCATGGTCACCCACCTGGGATGAAAGATGCTGTGCAGTAGCAAGTATTTTTAAAATGAGATTATAAAGATACTATAGAATTCATGGCAGCAGCACCCTGAATTTAAATTTAGCTTTGCTGTTAGCAAAATGATGTGGTTATGAGCTGACTATTAATATACCTGTTTGCTTAAGACAGACAAGGGAGGTAGAGAAGGAGAGAGAGGGAGGGTGGGGGAGAGAAAGAGAGAGCCGGAGAAAAAAGCACGCTTCACCTGAGTTAGGAAAGCTCATTTATTTTTAGGCGAAGTATGCCCTTTTTTGGACTAGATTTTACTTTTTGCTTTGAAATTTCTCTAATTAGAGCTTCCAAGAATTAGAAAATGTATCAGTCAGCAAGGGCAAAGGGAATCAAGGTGGAAATGGTGGCCTGAGCTGCTTTGTCTTTTGGCAATCTTTGACCCTCAAAAAATAGTTTCCTGAGTTGCAGAAAAATCCTAAACTGCCAAATATTTTCCCATTCATTGCATCATAATTTTTAGCAAGAATTTCTTGCAGCACCCTAGAGCCACACATTTGAAAGATAGACAGCGTGATTCTTGATGGGGAATTTAGCCCCAATTTCATCAGAAAACCTTGAGAGGTTTTTTTTTCCTTTTTTCTTTTTTTTTTGTCTCATTTTGCATTAGTATGTAGAACAAAGACATAAACTCTGTTTACATGATAATTTATACTTTAAAAATCACTCATAAGGTATATTTTTGATGTTTTAAAAAATAATTCAGCGTGTTTAACGAGGCATGGCTCTTTTTAGGTGGGAATTATCACTTGTGTTTTGGTGAATTGTAATTAATTTCTGGACTGTTTCTTGCCTCACATAACTATATTAATGTAGCTATGATGGTTGATTAAGAATAGGTTTAAAATAAACCACCTCAAAAGAACAGCTCTGGAAAGGAAAAGGGTCTCTCAGGTAAGGCAGCTGACTTATGCTCTGTGGGGTAAACGACTCCATGTTTTACATGAAACACCAGACTGCGTGGCTATTAGCCAGTTTCATGTAAATAGGAAAAAAAAACAAACTCTCTTCCTATGGCTGTATTTCCGTCACTTTCCTCTTTTAAACAGGCCAACATGGTTTAGATTTTGCCCAAGATATTCATTACAGGAAAAAGAAAAATACAAATATTATATTTTCCATTGGAACCAAAATTAGGCAACTTAATTGGGCTGGCTTTGAAGAACCACAACTGCCTAAAATTTTCTTTTTTGTTTTAAGTCAACATTGCTCTGACTAATACAGATGAAGTCAGAGTGTTCATAAGGAAAAATACAAGTTTCTTCTAAATAATCAATCCGAAATGAAGTCTTCCCTTGTCATTACAGTTATGAATCACAGGGGTACGTTTTCAACTAGCTGTTTGAGTCAGTTTGAATCATTTCCCCACATCCTAATCAGGGTGCATTTCCTGAGCATATACGGTGTGGGAGGGGCTGTGGGCACCGGAAGACGTAGGCGTGGGAGCGCCGCCTCCAAGGGGGGTGTGATCTTTCAGGTAGGTGGATGTGCCCCAACAGAAAGTCATTCCGGGCAGCGCTTTATATTTTGTAAGACTTCTCCATAACATGGAATCAGTTGTCTGAAATTAAATGTATCACCTAAAATGAAACTTCTGAATGTATGCATTTCTGAAAGGTATAAATTCCCCGAAATTTCTGAATGCATAAATTTCCAGTAGACTGTTTGCCTCTTCTAGTATTGGAACTCCTTAGGCTAAATGTCTCATTGATTTGCACTATTCCCGCGGAATTTATATAAGTTACACTACATGCTATAGTTAGAAAGGCCCAAAAGACTCTCATTGCTTTAATAATTTCCTATAAAATGTGCACGCAAAGTGTGTATATTTGTGCGTGAGCTATACAGAACTTGGATTAGGACTTGCTGGTCATTTGTCAGGAACTGACTGCAGAAAACAGCAAAATTCATATTTAGAAAATACTGCCCTTTGAGAGAACTGCTCAATATTTGAAGATGCATCTGTCTTCTCCATTCCAGGGGGCATGCAATTTTTACTTTTCAGTTTATTTTCCTTTCCTTCCTTTATGTATTCATGGATATTTTAACTTCGAGTTCATCAAAATTATTGGACATATTTTTCATGGCGGCCATGTTTCTTATGAAGTATTCTGCAGATAGAAATGCCAAAAAATAAGTGCTTGAACAAAGCCCTCCTTGTATGTAGTTTTGACTTAGGTTCCAGTTACATTAATTACTGGAACAGAATTAGGATTTCCTTTTCTCATAATAAAGCATACAGCTCTGATCAGAATGGGTTGCTTTATCAGCTACAAAGACACTGATTCTCCAGTTGCTTAAAACTTGTTTGTGAGATTTTACTAGTCTCTTGTAAGTGGCTGCTGGGCAGAGCTACAGAGAGGAAATGTGGTGGAAATGCTTGCCAGAGGGCTAGACCTGTACCCCAAAGGAGGAAACGAATGGTGTCTTTCCAAGTGTTTTAAAAAGAAAAAGAAATGGAAGAATCTCTTTGTTATCACAATGTTCCCAAACACCAGAGTCTCATTATGATAATCCAATTTTTCTCAATCTGCATTTAAAATTTCACCTGACAAACCTTTTATGCTTTCTCTCACGTCAAGTTTAACTTAAAACAGAATCTGGCCAGTGTCCATCACCCCGACAGAGATAAGCTGGGAAAATGAATATGCTCCCCAAGAAACAGATGCTACAGCTTTGCATGTAAGGGGAGGAAACTGGGGCTGCAGAATTCCAGCGGTTTTCAGAAAATTACCCTCATGACTCGAATAAAGCAGTTTCCACTGATATTTATCGAGCCACCGGTATGTGTCAGAACCTGGAGGTATAGGCAGAATGGTTTACAAAACAGATGAAGTACCTGAGACCGCCTAGGAGGCACATATCTTCCCAACCCTGTGCTCAGTTACACCATAGCTTGAAACTAACCGCTGATGGGTGGATTTACACCAGGGAGTTCAGCAAATGCTGTAAGTCAGGTTGTTTTTCCTTCTCTTCAGAGAGCTGGTTGTTTAGCATTTACCAGCACAGCACTACTTATATTCTCCTGGGGACAAGAGAGACAAATAATAAACAAGAAATATATGATAGGTCAGGAGGCGATCGTCAGCTGAAGAAGAATAAAACATGACAGAGGATAGACAGAATGAAGAATTGAAATGCCTGAAACATTTTTTGTACTGTTTCTTTGTTTCTTTTTTGTTTTAGTAGATAACTTTAAGGCAAAGTGATTGGACTGAACGAGCCCTGGTGTAGGCATATAGGAGGCCTGGGAGCAAGCCCTAGAGTACTGGGATTTTCTGCAAGTCACTTAACTTTCCTGAGCCTCAGTTTTCTCATTTATAACACACCTGGATTGAACCAAATGCTCCCTAAGATTGCTCCTTTGCTCTGTAATTCTCTCTGGTTTTTTGAAACTCAACAATTAAGTGAAAGTTCTCCAGCTAGGTGAAAAAGACTCCTTTAGGGGCAGAAAGAAATGTTTAGAAAAAAAGAACAACCCCTACCAGATTTATTACAAGCTTCTGTATATCTAAAGGTACTTAGGGAAATACAGCATCTTGGGATCCAAAGGAATCGCCTACACGAATCCTCCTGACTTCACACTGCTTTCCTGCAGCCCTCATGCACCAGAGGGTGGCGACAACAGTGGCAAATAGTCCAAAACAACCTTGCACAGTGCCTGAAACACATCTTCCTTTGGAGAGAGCCTGGCAGTGAGGAGGAATTCTGGAGCGAGCAGCTTGTGGGAAGGGATACAGTGGAGAGAGCTTGGAACCTGAACTTCAATCCCAAGTTCAAATCCCCTTTCTGTTGCTGACTAGCAATGACGTAATACGTTAATCGCTCAAGTCTTCTGAGCTTCGGGCCTTTGTTTTTGCTTTTTCTCATCCATAACATGGGAAGGCAGACCCATTTTACCCCAGAGCTGTGGTCTGGATGAAACTGCAACAACATACCTGATAGTATTTTGTATACTGCATGAAGTATTATTACAATGACATTCTCCCTAATTAGTATAATAGTCTTTCTTTATGAGAGTTTCACCTTATGACCACAAATATATTTATTTGATACCACTTAGATGAAGTTCTGAATAGAAACTGTGTTGCCAGATTGTAATAGGAAAGAAATCGTATCATCATTTTCACACAGCAAGCTGCAGAGAGGAAGTGGAATCAGTTTAGCTGGGCTCAACCTAACCATGGTGGGATACTTCAAAGCTGGAAAAATTTTAAGCTAGATACTGAATCACAAACACACACATTTCCAATGATGAAAAGAAGCTCTATAAATGTCTGGATGTAGCAGTGCTTTTCTTTATAACTTTGGAGAGCTCTGCTCACTAGAAAAAGTGAAAGGGCAATAAAAGGAAACCTGAATATGAAAACCGCCTTCATTCTCATCTGAATTTTTTTCTCTTTTCGTCCAGCAGCGTCTTGTACCTGTGTCCTGCCCTCTTCAGCATCACCAAAGCCTCGATAGGACTTTAAATTTCAAAGCTACAGGTGGTCCACCGCACCACACTTCAAAGACAGCTTTGATTAAACGAAACAATATTTGTGTAATGTAGACCCCAGACCTTTGAACTTCTCCTGTTCAATTCATTGTACAAAGGTTCAATTAGGAGAGATCAGAAGACATCATTTCCATCTGTCACTCCAGTTTGCCTTTTCAAATATCTTTTATATCAGCCCAGGACCCACAGTTGGCGTTGAGGATGTAATACGTAGTAATCATTATTCAAAAGCCGCTTTCAAAACAGGCAGTGTCCTGTGCAAGGCAGCGTGGCGTGGACCCACGTAAGCACTATTGGAAGTGAAATTTCAAGCCTTGGCAGCCTTGTGATTCCTCGGCATGTTACGACTTGCCTTACTATTGATAACTTGCTCTGACTGCCAACAAAAAAATCTAGCCCAAGAGGCCCCGCGTTTGGTGAGTCTTTGTATCAGTGAGTGGAGCATATTTCACTTCTGAATCTTGTGGTTTTGCCTTCAGTGAAAGAAAAACTGATCCTAACAGTTTTAAACTTGTTAATTCAAGCCATATGTCAGAAAGCCAGTCTCCATATGGTGCCATACCACCTTATATTTACAGGGGGCTGCTTTTCAAAACATTATTCTAAAAGCTATATTTGCCCCAAAGTTAATATGTGGCATCCTGTGCTATTGAGTACTGTTTTTAAAATATCTCAGGCTTCGGAAATGCATGCTGATATAACAGAAATACACACATTATTAAAACTGATTACTGCCTGTTTTGTTGGCAAAAACGTGCTAATCGAGTCCTCGAGCAGGGACGTGTGCTGAGGAGGAGAAGGCACTGCCAATCCTCTGTCACCAAATATGGCAAAAATGAAAGAAGAAACAGAGAAAGGAAACTCATAACCTTGTTGATTATAAATAAGACTCGGATGTTTCGGTGCAAAGTGCCCACAACAGAAATACAGTTACAACGAAGAGACGTGATCTCTTTCCCTTCTCAGTTTTGAGGAGAAAGCAAAAGTAAAAAAGGGGCTCAAACGTCATCAAAATCCACCACCTAGCAAGGACCTTCGATCCGGGCCCACACTTTTAAATTGGGGTCTCTAGCCGGCAATTCTATTGACCTGAGGCATTAGGGAAGATACTCCTATTGAATATTGAGTTCACTTTCCCAAACACCTACGAGGAGACTACAGATGGATTAGAGCATAATTATCTTCAAACAGCTTTGTTTGATCTGCAGAGTCCAAGCAAGCATGGTTTTGATTTGAGAGACGAGCTTTTGAACGCAGTTGGCACTGTAGACGGTCGGTGCGTGTTAAACATATCATTTCTTTCTTTTTTTGCCTGGAAAAAAAAAAAAGTGTTTTCCTTGTGTCTGGTTCCTGGTGGGCATTTATATCTCCTTTCTTACTTTAGAGACTCTTGCAAAGTTCACTGGCAAGATTCTCGGACGTGGAGGACAGCCTGCTCTGTTTAGCGGCTCTCCTTGCTTGCTTTAATTCACTTCATTACGGAAGCAATTTTTGTCTTTTTGTTTGTATTTCACACATTTCTGCCCTGTTCCTCCATATCCTTTCTCCCATGTAACTACTTACATTCCTAGATTATTCTTTTTCTCCTTTCCTCTTTTCCCCACTACTCCTCCTTTTTTCATCTTCCTTTTTTTTTTTTTTTTTTTCCCTCCTTCTGGTCAAATTAAAAAAAAAGGCATAAGGTTTTTCTTTGAAACTTACAAAATGATTCCAAGAGATTTTCTAAATCAAAAACCACATATCAGCTGCAACTACTACAATGCAGCTAATTTTTATGACAACAAAAAGCTTGTTCCACACAGAGATCCCAAGGCAGAGCAATTCAATTGAAACAAAAATAATTAGAGAGTCAGCCTTCCTCCTTAATCCTCAAAAAATAAGTTGAGAAATACCTCAACTTTAAAGGTAGGACAGATCTATGGCGGGAAGAGAAATGGGGGATGCATTTGAGAGAATGACCAGTGTCATGATTCATTAACTATTTATGGTCCCCGTGATACCCTTGCTCCTCAGCACAAAACTTAGCAGTCTTCTGAAATTAAAAACATGCACAAGTGAATGAACTGGCTCAAACACGGAGAAAAAATAATCCATTCATAAACTTCCCAGTTAGCTGAAGCTTCTGACCAATCAAGCAGTCACAGCTCACACTCCCCTTTGCTTCTGCCCCGTTAGGAAATGTTAGAGTGAGAAGGACGCTTTGTCTTGCACACTGTGTGCCTGTCAGAAAACAGGAGCTCAGCCCAGCCTCTCGGTTGGTTCAGGACTGAAGCAGGGGATTAAAGCTTTCTTTGGACGATTAAGTAAAACCCAACCCAAATAACTCCCTACATGATATAGTGTCTTGTTTTGTGCAGCTGACCTTTAAGTTAAGACTGAGAAATAATAACCCACTGTTATTTCTGATGGCAGATTAACCCAATCATTTGCTTAGTCTTGGAAAAATACTCTCTCTGATCATAGTTTGCTAAAATTTCTCCTTGTAATACGGAATGAAAGTAATGTGTTTCCAAGTTAGGGCAATTTTCTTAGTAGTAAAATTGCTTACTGGTTAACTGATTACTGAGATAGAAAACTATGTTATTAATGGGTGTGTGCACACGTACACACGATCTTAAATTGTTTTCTTTTTGTTTGGTTTTGTTTTTCCCTCCTGCTTAGATCTCACGCTGTTATTGATGTTCTCCCATGCCTCAGAGGCTGCTAGTGAAACATGTAGACTGCTCCCCACCCCCTTTTTTCGTATTAAAAGAAAATTCTGACTCTGATATACATTCATTTTCTAAATCACAAGAGACACTTCATGATTGATGCCCAGAATAAATAGCACATGAAATTCTGTGAAGCTGAGGGCTCAGGAGTTAAGAAAACAAATCAGTTTTGTTCTTCAAAGAATGAGATGTTTTTGCATAGTATAAGAATAAAAACATATTACCCTAATAGAGCCCAGTAATGGTAGATTCTTGGTATGCTGCTGTCAGGAAACATCTGGCACCACCACTGGGGATTCCTGCAGAACTACCTGAGTGCAGTCTACTGTTTAAAATCCCAACCTCCACTTTTCTTTTCCTAGCTCAAGTCCTATGGAACCTTATAAAGAGGAAGACAGTTGATGAAATTGCCAAAGGAGCCAAGTGCTGTACAGTTACTGAATTATCTTCTAACAAGCTGAGTCACTCCGGACATATTAGGTAAACTGACCATCAGCAGTGATGCCATGAGATAAATTACACATATTGGGCTGCCACTCAGGCTGCAGCTTCTGATAAATTATTAATGTCACAAAATCAAAACAATTAAATGACCAATAGCATTGTTTGAACTTGAGGAATTTTGAAAAATTCTCCACTTTTCATGTTTTCCTTGGATGTTACCATTTTAGTTGTTTTTAATAAGAGTAGTAAAGCATTTATCGAAGCTGTAAAACATCAAATAAGTAATTGTGTCTTCTCAATGAACATGACAATTAAATGGAATCTAACAGCCAAGTTTCTCTGCCATTTAAATAAAGTTGCCTTTAGGAATTTAGCATTTCATTATATATATAAATGAATGCATTTACACATTGTCATTGCTATCTAAGATTTTGTTTTCAAAACTATATTGTTGTAGTTCATGATCTTTTGAAATAATGGTACAACATTGATGACATTGAAAAGACTGATGTTTTAGTAGAAATAGGAAGCAGTATGTATAGTAGATACATTAATAATTCTGCTTTTTTATAGAAAAAAATACTGTGTATTTCAAAACTACAGATTAAAATGTGTTGGTCTGTATTACACATAATTTAATTTGAAAGGAAATATAATCTTGAGTCTTAAGTTACATTTTTATACCAATTTCCTTCAATAAGTATTGTCCCAGTACTTGTTTTACTCATGAAGGTACATATAGATATTTTATTTATTTATTTATTTAAATAATTTTATTAAATCATAATTGTGTACATTGGTGCAATCATAGGGGAGAATGTGCTTCATATACAATCAGAAATATTTTGATTGTACTGTTAGAGAAAGCCTTCATGGCATTTTCTTGATCACTATATAAAGACATTGATACTTTACATTTAACAAGTTTCACCAGTACTCTGCTAAGATGCACCGTAGGGGTGATCCCACCAATTGCCCTCAATCCATTTTATTTATTTGTATTTATTTATTTATTTTTATTTCAAATTAATATGAGGATAAAAATTTTTAGATTACATTGTTCTCACTTCCAATACAAACTTCCAGTTGTAAAAGAGCCCCTCACTCAGGGGCATGCTATACACCCTCACATTGCATTGTGCCCCTTAGGTAAGATCCCTCCAAATGCCCTCCCTCCTTCTGCCAATCACCCTCCCCCTTACCCCTTTCCCTGTCCCCCTTCTCTCCTCCCTCTGCCCCCAGACTAGATTATATTTGTCTTTTATTGTTCATATGCACTTATAATTGTTGATATATTGGTTTCATATTAGTATTGAGTACACTGGATATTTATTTTTCCATTCTTGCTAAGCAGAATGACTTTCAGCTCCATCCAGGTAAACATAAAAGGTGTAAAGTCTCCATCTTTTTATGGCTAAATAGTACTCTATGGTATACATATACCACAATTTTTTGCTCCATTCATGGGTTGATAGGCATTTGGTTTGCTTCCACAACTTGGCCATTATGAATTGAGCCACAGTAAACATACCAGTGTAATGTCTTTGCGGTAAAATGATTTTTGTTCTTCTGGATAGATACCTAGTAATGGGATTGCAGGACCAAATGGAAAGACTGCTTTTAGTTGTTTAAGAATTCTCCATACGTCCTTCCATAAAGTCTGTATTAGTTTGTAATCCTACCAGAAGTGTAAAAGTGTTTCCATCTCTCCACATCCACACTAGCATCTACATATTGTTTTAAAATAACTTTTAATTAAAGAGATTTACAATGATTTCAACCAAATCACTCCACCTTGTGAAATGAGAATTCTATCATGAATATGAAGACACCAACAGCTTACCCAGCAGCCAGCAATCCTATCTCACCCCCAGGCTTTAACTCTAGCAAAAGAGCATGAATATCTTAGGCATCTTATTGCCACCACTTGTGTCCAAATGAGTTGATCTTCTTGGCCAGGCCTTGGAGATATCTTGATGGTATCAATCAGTCCCCCTAATTTCCATTGGCCAGTGATTTGTTAATGAGTGAGTATGTGGCCAGTGGCCAGTGCACTAGATGAGACTTCCAGGGGAAATCTATTGGAGGGATCTGGTGTTGAGAGTGGTGTGCCAGGAAGTGGGTGAGAGGAAGGAAGTTTGTATTGCTCTCTGTGTCCTTCTTTTGACCTTGTCCTTGAATGTGATGCTGAAGATGCAGCTGCTCCTTTATTTTTATTTATTTATTCATTTTAAATGGAATGCTTCACGAATTTGCGTGTCATCCTTGCGGAGGGGCCATGCTAATCTTCTCTGTATCGTTCCAATTTTAGTATATGTGCTGCTGAAGCAAGCACAGCTGCTCCTTTAAATGGCATCAGAAAGCTGACAAACTTGTGCCACACCTGCCTTCCACTGGAGTTGTTGTGGTGAGACCTTAGCTCCCAGCTGTTTAGCTGACTTTACTTGAGTTTCTTGTTACTTGCAGCCAAACGCAGCCTAACTGCTACAATTAGTCAGAGATCATACTATATAACAATGAAATCAGATGTTATCTGCAATTAACTCTTGCACTATTGTGATAATTTTTTTAAATCAGCTCCTTTGAAGGATATTATTCCATATCTTTCTCTTTTATCCCCAAAATGTGTCATTCTGAAATTTGGGGTTAATACTTCCTGTATTGATCTAAGTTAATGTTATTAGTAGAAAACTCTTGATTTGCTAGAGAAAACAGAACCACTATAACTAAAATGCTTTTAATGGACAAAACTGTGTCAAACTTCTGCCATATTTTATCAACTAGATACCTTTATTTTTCAACTCAGATGTCTAGGTGTTCCTCCAAGTCTTTGTGTCTGCTGGTGTTCCTCCAAGTCTATGTGTCTAAATCCTGCCATTTATGGATTAAGTGAAAATACTGAACAGTTATCCCATATATGGTAGAAAGTGTCCTCTCCCAGCCCCGTCTCCCAGGGGAGGTTGGTGATGTTACCTTTATCCCTGTTTGCTTTGGTCTGACCTCTGGCTTCTGCCTTTTGTGGATGTTTCCTTCTCTATTCCCAGGAATAAAATATCCTCTCTTTTCTGTGATAACATTTATTCTTTCATTAGATACTTTTTAGCTTCCCACCATGTGGAGAAAGATTAATGCTGTGGAAATGAAATGGAACATTATATGCAAATTCCGTAGTGCAAGGTGTGCCATGAGTACCTCACCTTCCTTTCCTGATACAATCCTGATTATCAGCAGAAACTCTGGTGTTGTAGACTTGGATTTCAATCCCTGCTACACTGCTTACTATCTGTTAGATCCTTGCCAGAACATTTTGTCTCTATAAATCTTAATGAAGTTGGTGGTATAGTAATACTTAAGACAATTGAAAGACCAAATGAGATACTGCAGTAAGTTACCTGGCACATCCAGTAATTACTGTTGTGGTTTGAATATATATATTTTTTTGTTTTGATTTTTTCCAACTTCCTTTTGTCAGGTGGGTGCTAGGAACCATGTCATACTTTCTTCTTATCCATCAGCTTAGGTATATCAAAAAAGCAATGAAAATAAAAATTTATCCCAGAGTCTGTGCAATTCACAGTGATGTTTACAATTTGTTTTGTTAAAAAAGAACTGTGTTAAGCATCAAGGATTTTATATTATTTCATTTTATTTTGTTTTGTTTTGACATGTGGACTACACATTGCTTTTGATGTTCTTAATGCTTTTAGGGGGCTAGTTTGATGGAGGTTTTTAAAATTTGATCTGGGGCTATCATTTTTCTGAATCTCAAATGTGTTTGCACAAAGAAAAACACTGATGCTCTTTGCTATTCCTTTCTTACAATGCCAGAATTCAGTGGAGTACACCAAAATGGTCTCCCAGAATTTAAAATGAGCTTTTCCTCTCAATTCCCTTTAGAAACTGCAGGTTTGGTGGCCTTCTATAAACCCTAGTTTATATTATTTAGCTTAAAAAAAGAAAGTTCTAAGTGTAATGAATTCCTTCAGGGAGGATTTATTCAGCCTGCTATACTGAAGTCAAAACAACTGCCCGAAAGGTTTTGATGATCTAAAAAACTTTTTCTGGTCAAAATTTGAGTAAGGCCAATATGTCTGCTGGAAAGTCAATTAATTTCTACCTCTGGAGTAATGCACATGTTCCTAGATGCCTTTAAAGAGAATATTTCTATACAAATGCTTTATTTTTTTTTAATTTTTAGAAATAAAACAAAATACCATTCTTTCCATAGCAAAAGTGACACTTTAGGAAATCATGATGTTTTTCTATATCCTGTATTATTTCAAGCAATAGAAATATTAAGTGAATTATTATTGAATTAAGTGAATAAATATTAAGTGAATTCATTAGTGAATTATTAAGCGAATTCAATAGAAGTAGAAAAATTGCCCAAAGTATATGCAGTGAAATAAAAATGCAAATATGGAAATATCGTCAATTGTTGAAGAATTCACATATTCAAAATTACCCTTAATTATGTGACACTGTGTCTCCTTTTATCAAGTTGATAAGCAATGAAACTTGGATTTGAATTTGTATATCATATTTTAGTTCCCTTGTATTTGTTTGTACAAAAAGAAGTACCAGTAAATATGTTTAAGGACACATACATTTCTGAAAAGTTATCTTGAAATGGAATTTCATTCCATTTTTGAGATACTTTACTAAGAAGAGTATGTTCCAGCTCCATGTCTTAACACAATAATTAAGTAAGTGCAATGAAGGCTATGTTAATCAGTTTGATGTAAGCATTCCAAAGTGTATTTAAAATAAGCACATTGTACCTCATAAATGCATTAATGTATATAGTTATGATATAATAAAAAAAATTAAAAAGAAATGGAATTTTTTTCTTTTCTTTTTTTTTTTTTTTTTTTTTTGTAGAGACAGAGTCTCACTTTATCATCCACGGTGGAGTGCTGTGGCGTCACACAGCTCACAGCAACTTCCAACTCCTGGGCTTAGGCAATTCTCTTGCCTCAGCCTCCCAAGTAGCTGGGACCACAGGCGCCCAGCACAACACCTGGCTATTTTTTTGTTGCGGTTTAGCCGAGGCTGGGTTTGAACCCACCACCCTCGGTATATGGGGCTGTGCCTTACTGACTCAGCCACAGGCACCGCCCAAGAAATGGGATTTTTTTATATGAAACACTATGCATAAAGGTAATTATGCATTTAAAGAGTTTCATTTGGGATTATAAAATCACATAATAGTTCTTTTGGTAGTCTCAAAGGACTCTTGGGTACTGTTACATCCACAGGTCCAAAAGAGGACTTCGAGGGGGGAATATGATAACTGATTCTTATCTATTTATTGGTTTTTAATCAAATAAAAGCAAAGTTGAAATTTATTAATATTTAGTATATAAAGTATTTCCAGCACTCTAACCCAGTCCAAAGGTCAGAAGCACCATGATGTATCCTCTAAATTTGCACTGCCTCATTAGACCAGTCAGGATGAACAGTAGTCCCAGTGCTGCCGGTGTTAATAATTATTCTTTATCATATGATATATGAAACATTCTTAAGTTGCTTTATTTTGAGGAGATATGAGCATCTGGGAGAGGGACAGAGTGGTAGGTTTGTGAGGGGCTCAGGGAACTGACCACTTAGCTCTGCTATGAAGTGGATTCAATTCTTTATTTGAATGACCAGCATAGCAGCACTATCCTATTCCAATTGTGTATCAGTGCTGTACAAGACCCACGTGGTCCCCATGGTAAAATGAGGAAGAATAAAGGAGTTCAGTCTTTATATAGCTATGGTATAGCTATGGGGCAGGCAGTTCTACTCCTGTGGGTTACTCAACATATCATTATGCAGTACAGCTCGTGTGTAGCTACTTCAGCAGATTTAGGAACTGGATTATGTAATTTGAAGTAGGCTAATGAATACAACATGGACACACAATGTAAACTGTTCCTGTAAAGAAACCACTGATGTAAGATGCCACTGGTAAGAAAAACCCATTTGAACCAGTCAGGAGAGGAGTTTATTCATCTTACTCCTAACACAAGTGCTTCAGACACATTGTGATGTTGAGAAAACTGCAATGAAGAGGCTGTGGGAAAAAAAGAAAAGAAATCATCAAAAATATGATTTAAAATATGTATTTACATCTAATTCAGTAATGCTGAACAGCACCCTAAGTGTGTATGGTCTTTGAGATAAAATAGAATGACATACTCACAGTTAGGACATTTAAAAATATTGTTCAATTTTATCATCACCTCGAGCTTTTAAAAAGCTAAGTTTAGAAACTCAAGTTCATAGAACTGGATTAATTTTCACCTTTTAATTCGTGACTCTCCATCGACCTTGGTCCATGCAAAGTCCCCTCTCATGTTAATTATTCTTTATCATATGATATATGAAACATACATGATTCATGAGTATACATGAATTCATCACCCAAGGCAAGAACTAAAATGTTACCAATAATTTACCTGCACATATTTCCAAGGATTTTTTATTTTCAATTTTGAATATGATTTATAATGCATATAATATAGTTATACAGGGTAGTATGTTAAAATAAGTAGTATGTTAAAATAAATAAATTTGTGTTGAAGGGGGCTCACTTTTTGTTAATATGATGAAGTGAACTATCAAAATATAAAAGTGTTAGAGGTTATTGGCTTAGTCTGCCATTCATTTTACAGATGGGCATTTGGGTCCCACAGAGATTTGGCTGTCTGCCCATGAGCTCACATCTAGTCAGTGTATAAGAAACACAATTCTAGATAAGCAATGGTATGCATTAAATTGCCACGTGAATAAAGCATACATCGAAGGCTGGGTCTGTGAGATGATGCTGGGGAAGAAGATCAAAGCTGGGGAGCATCTTTTGGAGGAGCCCCCATGTGGCCTAATCAACCTGCAGTTAATCAGCTCTGACCAGTAACCCACTCAGCAGACTGCTCACCCTCAGCCTTGTCCCCTGACTGGCGGTCTGTATTTGTGTATATATTTTTGCGAATTGTTATATTTTTAAGCAGTCATAGAAGTGGTGCAGATACCATAACTTAACCTAGGTTAAGGCATTCAGACATCTCAAGAATAGCCTTTAAAATACAAACAATTTTATATCTGCGCAAATACTTCTGGGCATACGTGTCATAGTTTTATCTACGTAATTGCCATACCTATTAAACTGGTTAAATTGTTCTTTGTTAAAAGAGTAAAATAAAGCCCCCAAAGAAAACAAAACAAAGGGAAAAAACCACGCAAACACATAGCATATCAAAATATTCTAAAAGACATTTAAAAAAATACTTAGGTTTAAATAATAATACTTCAGAAACATAAGAACTTAAACGATATATGAGGAAAAATTTGGGAGCCTTGATTCAGAGACATGTGTACTACAAACTCAATAAATGTCACTATAAAACAGAAAACACTGAAAATCCCTCTGATTGTCACTTTCTACTCTACCATTCAGGAACTGTCCTTAGATTTCTTCTATACCAATACACAAAAGGGAAGAGATGTCTTTCTTAATTAAGAGTTGTATTTCCTCTCCTTCTTATCTTGCAGCATGTTGTCCATAGTTCTTTTATAATACAAGAGCAGGTACTGTGTTTTATTTACCTTGGTAAGCCCAGAGCCCAGGAGAAAGGCAAGCATACAGTAGGCCACCTATAAAGAGTTCTCAAAAATTAGATTTTGTCTCCTTCAACTTAATGGTGGTCAGGCTTCAGTGTCCCTGTTCCTGATGACTGCCATAGAAGGAATAATTGAGTTAGTAGGTAGTAGAGTGGACACATTTCTGGAGGTGAATAGTTCAGTGGAACTCATTGGTTTTTGGCAAAAGTTGACTTGAGAAGAGACATTCATCCCTTAGCTTCCAGGTATAACATTAAGCAGATCTGTTGGATTCGGACATTGTGCACCATTAACAGAACACACAGACTAGTTACAGCCTGAATGTAGGTAGAATCTAGAAAATTAAAAGCACTGGACCCCTATTTTCAAAATGTGATGGCAGTAACCACCCACTAACAGGAGAAGATAGCCAAGCCCCTAAGAAAAGCCCTCTCTGTCTTATATTACCCTCACATTTTACTGAAAGTGATTATTATAGGACCTATATTTTATGCTTTCTCCTTTCTACAGTCCCTATAAAAATAACCCTACTTTGAAGAACTCTGATCCCTATCATCAATGATAGCTGATTGGCCCAGGTATGGATGCTAAAATGAATAAAAGCCTATGAAACCACTGGCTTGACACCAGAAATAACATCCAAGGTCATCTCAAATCCCTGCCAATATGACAGTTTTGATGGACTTTTTCTTTTTCTTAAGCTCTTTACCTCCTTTGCTTCCCGGAATGCAATTGCCCTCTTGACCACACTGAGACTCTGCACAGCCCAGTTGCCATGTCTCACCTGAATGGGAATGAGTGAGCCTGTGTGCACGGATCACATAGCTTTTTCTTACATCACCCAGTAAGGATGTTTGGTGGAAGAGGCCCTCACTCTCTGGATAACATATATTTATTTACTTATTTCCATCTTAAATTTACATCAAGATCCATTATTTAGATTAAGAACTAAAAATGTTACAGTGTTCAGTTTTCATGGGTTACTCTAGTAATCCCTATGTTAATCTGGGACTGAGTGTCTATGATAAATTGTCCCAGATTAAGCATTCCAAGCAAATCCACATTTTTCAAATTTTAGGACACATAAGCTGTTATAGAGCTTTCATCCAACATAATGCCTATATATAGTGTTTTATACACACATAAATTATATATAGGGTTAGTTTTAAATATATGCAATATAGTTTTATATATAAAATGTACCTTTATACACACAAATAGTTTTAATTATATTCATATATATATTATATATATAGTTTTAGTGCATGTGTGCAGGGGTGTGTTTGCATGAATTCCTTAAGAGATGGCCCATATCTCAGCTCTTTATTATGAAATGTATTACAAAAGACATGTGCCATGTCTTTCCTATTATGTTGCCCTCAGTATTTAGCAGCATAAATAGCTGTGAGTCATACTAGGTGCTTAATACATATTTCTTGAGTGAATAAATTAAATGAATGAATGAATGAATGAATGAATTCAACTAGAAAATCTTGCTTTCTTGAAAATCATCCTTAAGGGCTGATGTAAAAAAAAAATGTGTTTTGGGATACATATGTCTTGCATGCTTCTCTGAGCTACTATAAGCTTGGCCTCAACATCCCTGTGTTAACCCAGAACCCCCATCTCTAGAGTGTCCCATCTTTTCGATGACACCTCTGAAGGGCCCTGTACCTGCAGCTGCAGGTTGATCCTGCAGTGAAGAAATGTCTGAATCACACCAGGTACCCACTGCAGCACCCTTTTCCTCCAGGGCACTTGCCATTTTTCTTTCTTTGAAAGGAGGACTCTTCCAATTCGATGCATTATTAATATTATATGGCCATCAGCATATAAACATATCTACCACCACGTCCTGGCTATAAAAGCAAAATTCCCCCTTGAATCCAGACTTCCTACCCTCAGCTAAAGCCTAATTTCTTTGATGCCTTTTCAAGTTAAAATACACAAACAAAAATTTAAAACTAATGCACAAAAGTAGTCTCTAGCTGTCTTCTCCATTTTCTTAATTCTCTCTTGAATCCATTTCCATCGAGTCACAGTTCCTTTTGCTCCATGAAAACTGCTCTTACCTGGAGCCTCAGTGACCCCAGTGGCCACATCATTGATCTCTTTTCTAATTTTATTCCACTACCTTGGCCACCTCTCTTTCCTCTCTTGGCTGAGTCACAGGGTGTCCTGTTTTCCCTCCTCTTGCCCAGGACAGTCTGCCGTGACCTCCTTTACTGTCCTCTTCTTTCCTGAGGGGTCTTGGTTGGTTGTGCAGTTACCTTTCCTGTCCTAGGTCATTTCACACCGCTCCACAGGTGCACATGCCTTCCGAATATTGAGAATTTATAAACTTAAAATTCCAGTCCTAAATTCTGTCTTTATGCCTCAGAGTCAGGTGTTCAACTACTTATTTGAAATACCTACTCTGATGTCTGCCTCTCTCATCTTTATGTACAAAAGCCAAGTCCAGTTTCTTCACTTCCCAACACAGTCCTCTCAGCCTTCCCCGTGATGGCTAACTTACCAGCTCCATGTGAGTACTCAAGCCAAAGCTCCCAAATCCTTCGTGATCCTACACTCCCCTTTCTCCACATTGAACTCATCAGCAAGTGCTTTTAAAAATATCTTCAAGATCTCTCCTGAATTTATGTCTCCTTAACCCTTCCCCACCACATGTCCTAAACACCATTATTTCTTGCCTTAGTGATAGCCAATAGCTTGTAACCAACCCCTTCTTATTTGTGCTCCTCTATAACTCATTCTCTGTAGTGCCATGACAATTACTTTTAAAGACACTATTCATTCTCCTATCTAGTACTGCTTTCAACTCCTTTAACCTGGACTCAGACTCCTCCTTCCTCTCCCTTACAGCACTCCTCCTGAGGACAGCCCTCACTACACTGTGGCTTTCTTGCTGTCTTTGAACATATCACCACTATTTTTCCAGTCTTGAGGTCTTTGGACCAGCTATTCCCGTTCTTGTTTTTTTAGAAAACTCTTTCTTCAGATGCCACAACTGCTTATTCATTTTTGTCATTTAAAGCTCAGCCTGTGTCATCTCTCTTCTCACCTTTTCCAAGGGCCAGCCATGCAACTGGAGCTGACCTATCACCACTAGAAAAAAACAAACACATACACTTTACAGCATACAGATCTGTTTTCTTTCTTGTTAAACACTTGTCAATATCTGATATTCCCTTCTTTATTTTTCTTTCATTTTTCTTCCCCAATTGGGAAAGAAAAAGAGTATAAGCACCATCCAGGCATTTGTACAGATGTATAAGTTTTTTTTTTTTTTTTTGTGGAGACAGAGTCTCACTCTATAGCCCTTGGTAGAGTGCTGTGGAGTCACAGCTCACAGCAACCTCCAGCTCTTGGGCTTAAGCGATTCTCTTGCCTCAGCCTCCCAAGTAGATGGGATTACAGGTGCCCGCCACAGTGCCTGGCTAATTTTTGATGCAGTTTGGCCGGGGCTGGGTTTGAACCCACAGCCCTCAGTATATGGGGTCAGCACCCTACTCGCTGAGCCACAGGCGCTGCCCTATAATTTTTTTTTAAGTTAGAAATACTTTTGAGGAACTATAGGTACAGAACATCAAGCTGCTCTCTTATACTCGATATATTCCTTTGAGATTTTAAACAAGGGGCTTCACTTTCAGTGAGCAACTTTAAATTGCTCTCTGACAAGCATGTTGGGAACTCATTCCAGCAACCTAGTTCACTGGAATCAGCAAACGTGTATAAAAGTTACTGGCTTTACTACCTATGGAAACCCCTATGCAGGAAAATCAGCAAAATCTTTTGACCATCACCAGGACCATTCGCAATTTTTATTTTTCATAACCATCCAGTCAAGAGATTATGCAAAAAGAACAAGCCTGAAATGAATTTTCCATAGTAATTTAGTTATTTAAGGAAGACTGAAGGTCTGGGAACACTTTGAGAACTGGTGCCAGGTTTTCTACTTCCTCTTTGCCTTTTTTACTAATTCTTTTGTTTGAGCAAATGTAAGAAAGGTAACTTGTTACTAAAAATGATTATAAGATACTCTTGTTCTTTCTTGGTAAACTAGAAAGTTTAAGATGCTTTATAGGTTCAGTATCCTGATACTCAATTGTCACAGCTCCTTGAATGATGCTGCCACATCTTCTTTGCCAGACATGACTGTTTACTAGCCCTGGCCCAATTCTTTACTAAGACAGAAAATTAGAACCTGGAAATTTTACAAGGCTTATTTCTATTAAATCATCTGTGAAAAACTGGTGGATGGGTCTCATCAACCAAAAGTAGAATACAAGTGCTGTTTAAAATCAGCAATTTTAGTTTATTTTTCTGGCACTAACTTCCTTCCACAGATCAACTAACGTATGGACCATGCATCCTATGCGTTTCTTTCATAAAACACTTACATTTAAAACTATTTTCCCCCTCAAGTGCTCCCTAATGTATTGTCATTTTCTTTTCCAGCAAACCAGAAAAATTTTACTGTCCTCAAGTACTTAAAATCTACAAGAAAATTGAAAGGGAAGAGAGGTTCTGATTAACAAAAACATCCTTTCCTTTAAAGGCAGAAAGAAGGAATAGACAAGTCAAAACCTGAATAGTATTAATAAATTACTTGAAAATGTATGTATTAGACGAGGGAGGCTTAATTAATTATATAAATATGAAAAGGGGCAAGTGTAGCCAGCAGGTTCATAATGAATATTTCAGAAGCTAGTGCTTTAAAAAATGCTCCTTAATTATGTTCATTTACAGATTTCTGAAAGAAAGGGTGTTAATGGGATAAAAGAAATTCAATACATAGGATGAAGATGAATCAAAATGAATTGTGAATGAGAAAATGAGAGCAGACGACATAAATAGACTGTAAACATTACATTTTTTCTCATACATACACACCGATACGAAATGCTCCTTGTTACTTAAGATTTTCAAGGTTGAATTTTAATGGACTCTTACACAAGGAAAGCTAAACTTTAATGCCTTCCAATTTCTTGGTATAAAACCTAGATTTTTTAGCAGAGAATATATTGTAGCCAAGATTAAGAGTTAGATTTTTGTATATAAAAAACAAACAATTTTTTAACGTTTGAGGAAGGACCAGCCTGAGAAATTCATTCTGTGTTGAAGTCTGTCAGTTGTGAAATGTAGCTTAGTACAACTTTGATTCCTATTCCAATATTTGCACAGAAACTATACTCAAAATTTTAACATCAATGATTATCTGTGGCTGTGAGCCCTGGTAGGACCATGATTTGCTTTCATTTGACCCTTTGATTCAATTTCTTTCAATTTAACCAAGAATCACAGAATCAGAGTTTAGACATGTGCGTTGAGAAATCACTGAGCATTCACTACTGCCACCTCCCACCGTCTTGTGGTTAAGACTCTGAGTTTCTGATAGAGTAAGTTACTGTACCTCACATCCTGAATCAAACAATGAACTTGCACAGATATTAAGAATTCTAAATTCCATGGTTTCCATTGCCTTTCGGTAAGGTATGGCAGGCCAAACTATTTGCAATTAAAAAAAAATCTAGATTCTGCTTTAGGGATCCCTCTGCCCACTCAGTGGGGTCAAGACGAACCAGGGCATTCATTATCTTGAGCTTCATGGGACGTCTTATACCTACTTTACCAAAACAAGCCTCAGTTTTGCATGTCTACTGAATGTCTTAATTTTATTTTTCTATCTTCATTAATACTTCATAGAAGATATTGTAAAAGCACCACATTCTATAAATAGAAACAGAATTGCAGATTAGAGATTAGTGATTTGAAAGTACTCCTACAGACATTTAGCAATGAAGGAGAAAGTCAATCATTATGTCCTTTATTTTCAGTAAGATCTTCTCTAAGAAGTGAGTCAGACACAGTGTCTCGGACCTGTAATCCCAGCACTTTGGAAAGCTGAGGAAGGAGGATTGCATAAAGCCAAGAATTACAAACCAGCTTCAGCAATATAGCAACATCTCATCTTTACAAAAATGGAAAAATTAGCTTGGTGTGGTGGTGTATGCCAAGTCTCAGCTACTCAGGACCCAGAGGCAGGAGTATCTTCTGAGCTAAGGAGTTTGAGTTACAGTGAGCTATGATGATGCCAATGTCCTTGTTGCCTGGCAGCAGAGTGAGACCCTGTATCAAAGAAATGAAACAAACAAAAAGTAGATTGTGTAGTGTTAGAAAGGTCAACTTCAATAAATATCCATGACCGAGCTGCCTCATAGTTCAAAGAAATACTTTTGATGGTTTTTGAGAATCAACTCTATTTGTTTACTTCATGTAAAAGAATGTATCCATAAGATTTTTTGGAGGGAGTCTGGCCAAGTCAATTCTCTAAATTTAAAGAAATATTATAAACATGTGGCAAGCCTTGTTGGTCACATGGCTATCCATCTAGCTTCTGCCCATCGTTCCTTCCAACAGACCACCAGTTTGATTGGGAGGGTCTCAGTCTTTCTCCTGTAACCACATGCTTTACTAGACCAGTTGTGGAATCCCACCTCCCTTGGATGTGCTTAGTTTTGAAGGGGTATCTATTGGATCATAGTGTCTCTGAGAAATAGTTTCTTCTTCCAAAAGATAATCAGGAGGAGCCAATTTATCTGCTTCCACTAGACACTGTCACGTATGTCTGTCCTGCCCATGTTGCTGCAGCCATCTACAAGCAAGGAGAGGCCCACTGGAGAATGGAGTGGACAGTCCATCTAGTCAGAGACAGGAAAAAATGCTGGTTCTGGACATCACGGAGCCTTGGACTTGGCCAACACTTTCGCTGCCATGCCTGAGATTCCTCATTATACAGGATAATACCATTTTCTTCCTTGCTTTACCAGACAGGTAATTGAGGCTTTCTCTATCGCTTTCTGTAGAAAGTGTCCTAATGGATATGAATGTACAGAAAGTAACCTTTCCCCCAACATTTTAAAAGATGTGGTGACCTCTACCAAGGACTTCTCCTTCACTGCTATACTGCCATCCCTAAAGATGCCGCTAAGAATATAGAGTTGGCTAGATTACTATCCTGTAGTGATGGAATATTCAAAATTTAATCAGTTTTCAGTTCAAGGAAATAACCGCTAATAAAAAAAATGCTTTTGGATCATTTCATGAGGCAGAGTACTTTTATTCCATATGGCATCCTGCACGTCCATATGGCTTCAGGAATTAGAGAGGTATATTTGTCAAAATATTCAATCAATTGCAGCCCTTAAAGTTGATAATGTTATGTGTTTGGAGCATACACCATCTCTGGAATATGGGGGGGGGAGTCAAAGGAGCAAATGCCAGCCAAAGAAAAATCATAGTGAGTTTACAGTCAGGAGAGAAAGGAAAGAAAGAAGAGAGGTCTGAATTGCCGTAATTTAATCCAAATCATGTGAAGGATATTGACTCTGCACTGCAATAACCTAGTCATGAGTACAAGCAGTATGTAATAAGGTTTATTCAAATAAGAAAGGGGCAGGAAAACTCTGATTATTTTACATTTCAATTGGCATCATTTCAGAACATCAACCATCTATAAGGCAGTTACCTTGAAGAAAAAAAAATGCTTTAAATAAACTTTCTCACTTTCAAAATGTATGTAGTTTCTGTTTTTAGGTTTTTTTTTCCTATACAATTTACCTGCCAGTCCTACTTCAGAGATTGTTCTTAACCTCTTTTTGCTTTGGCTACCTGTAAACTGTTCAGTCTGTGACTGATTTTTTAAATTTCTGCAAATTTGTCTTTCTAGATAATGAGCTTAAATAGAACGGCTGCCCATATGCACTAGGTCATACCAGTGGCACTTCCCATTTCTATGCCCTATATTCTGGGCCTGGTGGCTCTCAGAGTGGGTGAGAATAGTTGATTGGGGGGTGGAAGGGGGCAAGCAAAGCTTCTTGGGCAACAGCCCTTTCTGCAGGGTAAGAGAAAAAAAAAAACAGAGAAAAAAGTATGAGCTGGAACTGTATTCAAGCGAAATTATCCCAAGTGAGTGAAAGCACAAGATGTTAGATTTGATGTTGTGTATTAAAGAGAGTTAACTACCAGAGACACATGGTTGGTTCACCTAGAAAAGAAATGGAATCAACTTCACCAATCAGGAGATGGGCAGAAAAAGTCTGCCGGGTCCACCAGGCACGAAGAGACCAATTTTTGTGAAATGCCTTTCATGTCGAATTAACTACTCTCATGTTAGAATGCAGAGTATATCTGAGTTAGGCGAGTAAAATGCAATGTGTATATGTCTCAATGTTTATACAAGAAACTTACAAATGAATAAATTCAAAATGGATTTCACAGCATCCAAAGATTATCTTCTGGGTGTTGCAGTGAAACTGGAATGGCATAAAGGTTAGGCAGTTCTCTTCATTTCTGATAATAAACAGTACTTCTCAGTCATCAGAACCTCAGGAGTGCCTGTCTTTGGGGTTCGTCTTACACACAAATTGGCAAGTTCTTGCCTTTTGAACAACACAGTGAAACTGCCAAAGTTTGAATGACTGCCAGCATGAAACTATTAAAAAACAAACAAACTGTGGCAATATTGAGCTAGAGAACCTGTCCTACAACCTCAGGATTGATGATACTCTCTCTTTCTCCAATTTTTGTATAAATTATTTGATGTGTACATACTCACATATCCCATCCCAAGATACACCCTGATCTGCTGCAAACTCACACAGTGGTCATTGGTGCCTGGAGAGCAGTGGGGTACCACTCTGTACCCAGCAAGAGTTTGTGTTCAGACAAAAGTACAGGTGGGGACTGGAGGCCCACGGGGATTCACCCCCACTGCTGAGTCTGTCTGAGTCCTTCCACTCTGTGCAGACTTCCTGAACAGCCCCAGATCACACAGATTTCTTCCTCCTAAGAACATGTAGCCCTGTGGAACACAGTGTTTAATGGTACTCTTCACATTTCTTTCTCTCTTGTCTCTCCAAATGTTAGCAAGCGTCTTGAAGAAAGAAGCCAAGCCTTGTTAGGTATTTGTCTTTAGTGTTTAGCATGGTGCTGAGCGTGTGTGAAGCTGATTGGCTTCTTGGTGGAGCAGGATTTCTAAAACATTAGCGGTCTGCCTCTTAGTGTATGCTGACCCCTTTCTTTGTATGAGCCTGTGCGGAATACACGGCACAATCACATCACTTGACTTCCCTCAGAAAGCAGGTCTGGTGGAGTAGAATCAGCAAGAATTTTAAAAATTTCTTGTTGACATATAATAGATGTACATGTGATAATCGAATACATTTGCATAATTCGTAAAGATCAAATCAGTGTGATAGCATCTTAACTAATTGTCTTAATGCGACAAACACTCAAATTACTCACTTCTAAATATTTTGAAGTATATGATAGATTTTTGGAAACTATAGTCATGCAGCCAATTGATCAAACATTAGGTTTTATTTCTTCTACCTAATTGTACCCATTCATCATCCTCTCTTCATCCCTCACTGCCACCTAGATCTATCAGTACATCTAATAACTATTTATCTACTAACTTCAAAGGATCCACTTTTTTAGCTCCTACATAGGAGGAAGAACATGTGATATTTGTCTTTTCCAGTGCTTGGCTTATTTCACTTAACAACCTCCAGTTACATCCATGTTGCTGAACATGACAGAATTTCATCCCTTTTAATGGCTGAATTATATTCCACTGTGTATATACATACATTTTCTTTATCCATTCATTTATTGACAGACACTTAGGTTTCTTTATTTGGGCTATTGTGAACAGTGCTGCAACTAACATGCAAGTGCAGATAATGTGTCTATATGCTGATTTCCTTTCCTCTGGATAAACTCCCAGTAGTGGAATTGCTGGATCACATAGCAATTTCCTCATTCTGTGGGTTGTCTCTTCACTTTGTTGACTGTATATCTCTCTAGGCAAAAGTTCTTTAACTTGATATAATTTATCTGTTTTTGTTTTGGTTGCCTGTGCTTTTCAGGTCTTACACAACAATCCTTTGCCCAGACCAATGTCCCAGAGCATTTTTCCAATGCTTTCTTCTAGTAGTTTCAGGTATTTGATTTATGTCTTCACTTCATTTAGATTTAATTTTTGTATATCATGAAAGATATGAGCCTCATTTAATTCTTTTGCATGTGGTTATCCAGTTTTCCCAGTATCATTTATTGAAGAGATTATCTTCTCCTTACTGTGTGTTCTTGGCCCCTTGTTGAAAATGAGTTGGCTGTAAATGCATGTGTTTATATCCAGGTTCTCTATTTTGTTCCATTGGTCTGTGTGTTTCCTTTTTAATGCCTGTATCATGCTGATTTTCTTACTATAGTTTTGTGGTATATGAGATCTGACAATTAAGTTCACAAACTTGTCTTAGAAAAAGTGCTACTTACTTCATTGCTGAACATCATTATGGTCACCTTTGAAGCTATGGACCATGCCAGGACCTAGTCTATGCTTCAAGACAATTTTGGAACTCATGTTTTGGAATGGCCTTTCGAGTCATCATTGAGTTGTCATTGTACAACATATGACAACTAAGTTATTAAACTTGACGCTGTACACTCTTCTTGGCAACACTGTACACACAACTCAGTGAGGTTTCATAACCTTGGCATATGGGGTCTTACTGCTGTGTTTGTGCCAACATGTGGTGGTGTCTTACTGAGTGGCATTCATTATTATTGTATGTTTTTAAGGGCTGTACAATGACAGATCTGATGGTCATTCCATAAAATGGTGTTCCAAAATTATTTTGAAAGGTGAACTAGGCACTGGCATCAGTGGACAGCTTCCCAAGGGGGGTACTTCTTGTGACTGCAGTGATATTTAGCAATGAGGTATGTAGCATTTTGCAAATTAAGCTTGCATACTTAATTGTCAGACCTCATTTTGAAGCCAGGTAATGCGATGTCTCCAATGTTGTTCTTCTTGCTTAGGATTGCTTTAGCTATTCAAGGCCTTTTATGGTTGCACATGAATCTTAGGATTTTTTTTTTCTATTTTTGTGAAGACTGTCATTGGTATTTTGACAGGAATTGTGTTGAATTTGTAAGTTGCTTTAAGTAATACTGTCATTTTAACAATATTAAATTCCAATCTATGAGCATAAAACATACTTTCATTTTTTGGGTCCTCTACAATTTCTTTCATTGGTAGTTTATTTTAATTCTCCTTGTAGATATCTTTCACTGCTTTGGTTAAATTGATTACTAGCTATATTCTTTGTAACTATTATAAATAGGATTACTTTGTTGATTTTTGTTCAGATTGTTTGCTATTGACACATATAAATGCTACTGATTTTTGCATGGTGATTTTGTATCCTACAACTTTATTAAATTCATTTAGCAGTTCCAACAGTCTTTTGGTGGAGTCTTTAGGTTTTGCTAAGTGATCATGCCATCTGTGACCCAGGCCAATTTTATTTCTTCCTTTCCAACTTGAATGTCCTCTATTTCTTTCTCTTGCCTAATTGATCTGGCCAGGACATTCAGTATTATGTTGATTAAATGTGGTAAAAGTGTGCATCCTTGTGTTCCAAATGAGAGGAAATGCTATCAGTTTTTCCCTATTCAGTACAATGTTAGCTATGGGTTTGCCATATATGGCTTTTATTATTTTTAGATGCTCCTTTAATGCCTAGTTTGTTGAAGGTTTTAATCATAAAAGGATGCCGAATTTTCATGAATACTTTTTCAAAAGCTATTGAAATGATCAAATTATTTTTGTTCTTGGTCTTGTTAATATAATGTTGTCACATTTATTGATTTGCATATGTTGAACCATCCTTAGGTCGCTGGATAAGTCTCCCTTAATCAAGGTGAATAACTGTTAATGTGTTGTTGAATTCAGTTTGCTAGTAATTTGTTGAGGATCTTTGCATCTATAAACATAGACAGTGTATATCAATGATGTTGGCCTCTTTTGTTGTGTTTTTGCCTGTTTTTTGTATCAAGGTAATACTGACCTCATAAAATCAATTCGGAAGGATTCTCTCCTCTTCAAGTGTTTTGAAGAGCTTGAGTAGAATTGGTATTATTTTTTCTTTAAATATTTCATGGAATTTAGCAGTGAAGCCATTGGGTCCTGAGCTTTTCTTTGATAGGAGATTTTTTATTATCATTTTGATCTCATTCCTCATATGGGCTTATTCAGTTTTTCTATTTTCTCATAGTTCAAACTTGGTAGATTGTATGCATCCAAGAATTTAACCATTTCCTCTAGGTTTTCCAGTTTGTTGGCATATGGTTGTTTGTAATAGTCTCTAATGAGTCTTTTTGCTTCTGTGGTCTCAGCTGTTATGTCTTCTTTTTCCTTTCTGATTTTATTTGTGTACTTTTTTCTCTTAGTTTAGCTAAAGCTTTGTTAATTTTGTTTATCTTTAAAAAAAACAACTTTCCACTTTGCTGATCTTCTGTATTTTTTCAGTCTTGATTTCATTTATTCATTTCTACTTTGATATGTATTTTTTTTCCTTTTATTAATTTTGTCTTTGGTTTAAGCAAGAATTTTGGAGTCAGAAAAATCTAGTTTTGAAGCTTGACTGTAGTATTTAGTAACTTGTTAATATTAGTCAAATAATATTTCTCTGTTTCTTTATTAGTAAGAATATTAAGCTTTATACACCTTTTTTGTATGTTTTCAGAAATATTAAGTCAGACAATACATTGAATAGGTCATAGAATGCACATTCTGGAGAATAAAATGGTTTATGTAATTCTCTTTTTCTTCTGGTAACCAGTATTTTTTTTTCTTTGTTAACTTTCTATTTCTTCTTGGATCTAATTTCTGTTTCCCTTGATTCTTTCTTTTCTTTTTTTTTTTTTTTTTGAGAAAAAAAATGAGTGAAGATGGGAGACTCAAATCCCAGGAGGGAACTGGAATACTGTGGGTGATTATTCCAAGGTTCCTTATTTATTATATCATTAACCAGACTATTAGCACTGTTAGTCATACTTACCATCCACAATTTCAGTGTAAATTTATAACTCTATAAATAGCTAAAAGATTATTGTATTAGTTTTTTATTGCTGTCACAAGAACTTACCATAAACTTAAAGAGCACAAATTTATTACCTTACAATTCCAGGTGTCACAAGTTCACATTGTCTCATAGAACTAAAATCTAGGTGGTGGTAAGTCTGTGTTCCTTTCTGAAAGATGTAGAATATTTGTTCTCTTGCATTTTCTGGGCTTCTAAAATTTTGAATTTGAATGGAAGTGACAGAGTTTGTCTTCTAATAATGAGCATGGGGAGAGGTTGATGCAAGCAGTAGCCAACACATGAAAAAGAACAGAGTCAGAAAAAATGAAGAGAAGCTAGTACTGTTGACTTCAGTTGACATTAAAATAACAATCATCTTGAAGCTGAATGTCCACTATCTTGTCAGTTATATGATATGACATTTTTGAAAATTTATACCAACTTTAATTGGATTACCCCTCACATAACTTTTTCTCTCTTGAAAAATGTAGGTAATACCTTTACTTGCTGGGCCTCATGGCTCTCTCAGTAATATAATTGTGAATTAATGTCTCAGATAAAGAATAGCTGGGCCTTTCCTCTCCACTCTAACGCATTTAAAAAATAATAATCACTGAAAGAGAGATGGGTGATTAGATTGCACTTCCACAAATAAACACAAATGAAACTTACAAGTAACTTTTCTACTTTAGATCTACTCTCCATTTGCCTGATTTTGAATATCTAAATATTTATAGTATTTTCACATTGTATTATTTTATTCTGTAAAAACAAGGGAAATATTTTCCTTAATATTTTCCAGTGAAAGAGCTTTGTATATGAAGTTAAGTGCTTGATACTTAACTTATAGAATATACATATTTCTCTGAGATACAATTATATCATCTTATTTCTTAAAATAACTTTTGTTGATATCTTTTTTTCTCCAGCTTTTTGGAGGTATAATTGACAAATAGAAATTGTATATATTTATGATGTGCAGCAGAATGTTTTGATACATTGTGAAATGATTGCCACTATCAAGCTAATTAACAGATCCACCATTTCTCATAGTTAACTTTTTTGAAGTAAGAACATTTAAGATTTATTCTCTTAGAAAATGTTAAATATTCAATATTTAACAATATTCAGTATTATTGACTGTAATCACTGTGAAGTACATTAGATACTCAGAACTTATTCATCTTATAACTGTAAATTTGGACACTGTGAGCCACATCTCCCCATTCACCCCACTCCTTATCTCTGACAACCACCATTTTACACACTACTCTGTGAGTTCCACTTTGATGGACTCCACAAATAAGTGAGGTCATGAGGTATTTGTCTTTTTGCACCTGGCTTGATTCATTTAGCAAAATGTCCTCAAGTTCATCCATGTTTTTGCAAATGACAGGATCCCGTTCTCTTTTTTATATTATTATTAAATCACAGCTGCACATATTAGTGCAATTAAGGGGTACAACATGCTGGTTTCATACACAATCTGAAATGTTTTCATCAAACTGTTTAACATACCCTTCATGGCGTTTTCTTAGTTATCATATGAAGACATTTGTATTCTGCTTTTAATAAGCTTTGCCTGTACCCTTCTAAGATGCACCAAAGGTGTGGCCCCACCAATTGCCCTCCCTCCACTCCAGCCTCCCCCAACCCCTCCCTTCCCATATTCTTGCGCTATAGTTGGGTTATAGCCTTCATATGAGACCTTTAAATTAGCTTCATAGTAGGGCTGAGTACATTGGATACTTTTTCTTCCATTCTTGAGATAATTTGCTAAGAAGAATATGTTCCAGCTCCATCCGTGTAAACATGAAAGAGGTAAAGTCTCCATCTTTCTTCAAGGCTGCATAGTATTCCATGGTATACATGTACCACAACTTATTAATCCATTCGTGGTTGATGGGCACTTGGGCTTCTTCCATGACTTAGCAATTATGAATTGGGCTGCAATAAACATTCTGGTACAGATGTCTTTGTTATAATGTAATGTTTGGTCTTCAAGGTATATACCTAGTAAAGGAATTATAGGTCGAAAGGAAGGTCTATTTTTAGATCTCTAAGTACTCTCCAAACATCTTTCCAAAAGGAACGTATTAGTGCGCATTCACACCAGCAGTGTAGAAGTGCTCCCTTTTCTCCACATCCACGCCAACATCTCTGGTTTGGGGATTTTGTCATGTGGGTAATCTTACTGGAGTAAGATTGTGATATCTCAAAGTAGTTTTGATTTGCATTGCTCTGATGATTAAGGATGGTGAGCATTTTTTCATGTGTCTGTAAGCCGTGCACCTGTCTTCTTTGGAGAAGTTTCTTTTCAAGTCCTTTGCCCACCCGGAGACGAGATCACTTATTCTTTTCTTGCTAATGCATTGGAGTTCTTTGTATTCTGGTTATTAAACCTTTGTTGGAGGCATAACTTGCAGATATTTTCTCTCATTCTGAGTGCTGTCTGCTTGCTATACTTACTATGTTCTTGGCTGTACAGAAGTTTTTAGTTTGATCAGGTCCCAGTAGTGTATTTTGATACTGCTTCAATTGCCTGGGGAATCCTCCTCATAAAATATTCACCCAAGTCAATTGCTTCAAGAATTTCCCCTGCACATTTGTCTCCATCTTTTTAATGGCTGAATAGTTATCCATGGTAGACATATACCACAGTTTGTTAATCCACTCCTGGTTCAGTGGGCACTTTAGCTGTTTCCACATTTTGGCAATTGTAAATTGAGCGGCAGCAAATAGTCTAGTGCAAGTGTCCTTATGGTAAAAGGATTTTTTTCCTTCTTGTTAGTTGCTCAGTAATGGGATTGCAGCATCAAATGGGCGGTCTATCTTGAGTTCTCTGAGGGTTCTCCATACTTCCTTCTAAAAAGTTTGTATTAGTTTGCAGTCTCACCAGCAGTGTAAAAGTGTTCTCTTCTCTCCACGTCCATCTGCACTTTTGAGAATTTTAATTTAAAATTTAGGTAGTTGTAGACAGTTAATCAATGGCCACTGGCTTCCTCTGACCTGTCAAAGAACAGAAAAGGGATAAAAATATTTTATGTTCATTAAGAATCATACACACACACACATATGTGTGTGTGTGTATTGTTTGGGCCTATCAGGATATAAAATAAATACATTTACTAGGAAAAGTAGTGTGTGTGCATATATATATATAATGTGTGTGTGTATATACATATAAGTAATGTGCATGTGTGTATATATGCATATATATACACACACACATATTACTTTTCTTAGTAAATGTATTTTATTTTATTTTATTTCCTGGTAGGCCCAAACAACTTTAAGTATTAAACATTCTTTACCATTTAATCAATGTAAAAGAATTACTAGAGTAAGAGGATTAGTAACATTAGTCTGCTTGGGCACCAAGTGTCCTGACTACTTCATGGACAAAAGTGAAGCAGGTGGCCCTACAGTATTGTCATTGGAGGCATGTCACCATATATCAGATATGGAGCCCTCTTGCTCATTATTTTTTTTCTCTATTTTAGGAGAATCTGCATTACATTGGAAAGAAATGTATGGAAAGAAAAATATATTAACTCCAGCAGTCCATTGGAAAAGAACTTTTCTTTTTTTCTTTTTTTTTTTTTTTTGTGTAAGACAGAATTTATTCACAGAAAAGAATACAGAAAACATTAAGGCTCCTGGTAGAGGGAGAGAATTCTAGTGGGGAGAGAGAAGCTCTCTCCATTTCTCTCCCAGTCTTTCCCCATCTCCTCCTTTAGGTCTTTAGTCTCAG